>JBBPMM010000063.1:1413-85375 GCA_038090335.1 Solioccasus polychromus
TCCAACCAGACGAACGGGGAGCTCAGTCTTTGTGTAGAAATCTGAAAGATATCATTATGACATAAAAAAACGGGATAAAAGAGACAAACAAGACGTGTATAAAACCACGTTAGGAATGAAACTAGAAAGAAAGAAAAAATCAAAGACTATCGGAAGAAGTGTTCGCTATATCTTACCCTCCTTGGAGAAGTCTATTGCGCGCAACATCAGCGTGTCATTTTAAAACTCAAGAGCAAATGCGCACCCCAGAAGCGCGCGACAGATAAAAAAAGACGCCCTTCCAGTAAGCCAAAATTGAGAGAGACACACGATACCTACACGTCCTCCAGTATATTTCCATAGAGGTAACACTATACTCACTCCAAAGACATATTTGGGCCGGTATCCAACGATCAGATCCGACCTGGCATCGTCAAAAAACAAACTATTTAAACACGAAGACGGCTTACACGCTTCGAAACCAATTGGGATGGAAGCTCTGCAAGCAAGAAACAAAGGCGAAAAATTGTGTTTCCGATGTTCCAGTCTAGACTTAAGAGTCAGTCCGTTGAACACCTCAAAGTAAAGGGCACACTGATTCACCATCCGTGGTCAAGTTCAGATCGAGAAGTAAGTTATCTGAGTTTGCCTGATTTATATTAGTGCGGTCCAGATTGAGCGCCGAAAATCCGAAAGCCATTATAAACATGATTTTCCGGTCGATTTTGCGCAAGAGTGCCTTGACAATAGATGAGTATAGCAAACAATAAATAATCCACACGTTACCGCGTACCTTTTCTTCTCGATACGTCCACCTTGCTGACGGGTCGAAGCGATGAATATTCTCATAATCCTTCTTCGGCCAGTAAAATCGTGCAAGATTGGGGTCGTCAAACACAGAGCGCCTGGTAGCGATCGCGGACGGATCACGAGGATCACGCGTCCGCCTGAAAAACAATGTCCTTAGCCTGGCCAAGTATGAAGTCAATTGCTCCGTTTGTTCCTCTCCATCGACGAGGTCCGAATCAAAATCAGAAATTGACTTAGATAAGCCCGGGAGGGAGGGGAAAGACACCTCCTTGGCTTTAGGGAGGTCGTGGGTTTCCATCACGAGTCAGACAAGGTAGGAACGGATAACTCGCACTTATGAACCTCCACTGAGGGGTCAGAAACCCGATATGATACGTACGGCGTACGTCCATGAAGTGTTTCAGTTATTTTGGACCGTCTGGCATGGTACCAATCGAAGGAAAGGACTCGATGTTGGACGGATTCAAAGAAGTAGCCATACGCTTTCTTCGAGGCGCACTCTTGCCGAGAAGTACCAATCGTATTGGGAGTAGTGAGCTCTCGTGCCTATGTTCCCGCCACCAATACGAACAGGGCCCTACATGGAAACCACTCCTGAGTCCGAAGCAAAGGTCACAAGATGATGAACAGACACCCAAAGGACGTGGCACCGATTCCCTAAGTTTTCGGTGAATGTGATAGTGGTGGCGAGGTCGAGTCGGCAGTACCACACTTGTCTTGACGTTTCTTGTCTTGCCAAGGTGAGGTCCCGGTGTACAACAGTGTTCAGTGGAATCCGAGGGCGCAAAGTCCATGGACGAGGCTAAAGAAAACATTGGGCGAGCGGCAGAACTCGGGTATTCATCGAGCCGTCGATCGTAGTGTCAAGCCGAATAGCCTCAAGGTGCGTGAACTTTACTGCGACGAAGTCTCAGAGATCAGATGACAAGGCACAGAATCATTAAACCCGCACATGTTCACAATGATTTGGCCGTGAAGCCATCATTCACCCATTACTAAGACTCGTTTCGAGTTCCTGCGATTTCAGTGCCCAGTTGCGCCGGGTCATCGTGATACTTGAACCCTCATCGTTGGAAGGCGTCGCTAGAGCCCGAGACACTCGTACGTGGCGAGAACGACTCAGAATTGACCAGATGAACAAGACACACCTCGATGTGGTGTGCTTCCTCCGATTCTTCGCTCGTTACTAACTTAGTGTTCGTCTCTGATTTGGTCGCCTCCTCGCATCGGAGCAGAATCCCATCAAGATACACCATCTATCACACTCACCATACGAATAATTATTCCGGTCTGAAAGGCTAGCGTGAGCGGTACCATATGGATGTTCGGATGAGAACGAGGATGACCCAATTCGACCCCAGAAAGATCCTTGGAGAGGTCCACCGAACTTGAGAAGCGTCGAGGCTGACACCATGTGCACAGAGTATCAAACGAGATAAGTATGTGGTGACACAAAGGATACTGAGATTCGGTAGGTAGCCTCTTAAAAAGTCTCCATAACCCCTTATTAATGCGCGAACCGAAAATCCAACCGCCGATTCCCAACATCGGTCGTCGTATCCAAATAGTGCGCCTTTTCCTATTTCCAACAAGTCAGCACCCATACTATATCACCTTTGGCTCGACCAAAGCGCACCTCGGTCGTCATGGCGTCCCAAATCTTGGCGCGCTGACGATTTCGCCAGATATAGTACAGTTTGGTGCCGGGATACAACAAAAGAATATTGAAGGAACAGATGATGATCAAAGTTCTGTTGCCTCGCTCGTCTGTGGTACAAGCATGAGATGGCCGTGCGATGAAGAACCAATCGAGCACGTACATCGTGGAGCGTCGCTGGCTACATATACTTGGGCCGCAATAATGCTACTCGCCTGCACAAACCTGATATGTAACAACTAGTCCAAAAGGTTGCAAAAAGAAGCTTCAGTTTCGTAGACGTACATGTTATACAATGATGCGTTGACAGTACGACTGGCCACTGCACCAGAATTTCTGGAACACCACCCAACCTATTAAGTATGAGATTTCTCGCGAACGTCTGAGTTGACACTTTGCCTACCTGGATAGGATGCGTATACCTAATAGTAAGCTATTCAGCCGACGCATTATAAGAGCTACTAAGAAAGACGTACGGATAGGATAACAGTCCGGTAAGCAAACCCTGAGAATAATCAGTATGCTTCTGGAAAGGCAACAAGGGCAACCGACGAAAAAGAGCCACGGATTCGGGCTTGATGGTAGCACATATATAGCTATCAAGAAAGGTAAAGTCCACAGGTCCTCCATCATTGAAATAATTGTTCGCTCGCTAACTAGTTCAGAAACGAGCGTAATTAGGAACATGGTTATGATTCCAAGCGCCTGGGATGGTATGGTTAGCAAATTCGTGCTGAATGTACTAAATCTATAACATCGGTTCAGTGGCAAAACGGTTCAAAAATGTATGCTTTACTTGCCCTGCATCTCGTAGCAAGAGAGTGAGATAAGTAGAAGGTGGACTATTGGGTATCCCGAACATCAGCCCGCTACCAATGGTGCCAGTCAAGAACTAATGCGCAGTATGTAACCATCCTTACAGAATATAAACGGGCCATAGATCATAATCACAGACGGCGGTCCAAAGCCGCTTCGGGGTGAGTCCCTCCCGGTTATGCATGTCGCCCTGATAATGTTTAGCATATCCTATGTAGCGAGTAGCGAGCAGACTACTTGTCACCTTGGACGGGTCATCACGAAGGACCTTGTTCACGATGATGACCTCTTCACGCTCTGTGAACCACCCCTTTGGCCGGAACCACGCTTTCGTCTGTGTGGGAGAGGGTGGCATATTGAAAAAGGAGACAACGCCTATGGCAAGCGTTATTAACCCTCTGTCGATGCTGTTAAACAATGGAACAGTGGAAAAGCAAACGCACAACTCACTCTATCAAGAATAACCACCTGGGTAATACAAGTTAAACGGGATCACGGGTATATGAACTAACTTACCGCCATCCAGCTTTTCCAGCAACGCCATCGAGATGGAAAATACCATAGGCCAAAAAGCTAGCAATGATAGCACAGAAGTTCATGGACATCCAAAACCCAGCCAAACGAATGGGAAGCTCTCTCTTTGTGTAAAAGTCTGGAGAGCATCGTTAGAGTGGATATCATGGTGACCAAATAACAGACAAGACATGTATAAAACCAGATCAGGTATGTAACTATCAAAGTCAGTTGATATTTCATGCTTTGAAACGCACAGCGATATCTCACCCTCCTTGAAGCAGTCTGTTGTGTACAGGGTCAGTATCAGCACGAGATACAAAATTGCAAGTCATCGTACCCGAGCAGTGCACGACAGATAAGAAACGACGTCCTTCCCGTAAGCCAAAACTGGCAGAGAGAAACGATGCCTATGGCTTGTTGAGTGTCTTTCCGCGGATTCAATGGCACACTCACTCCAGAGACAAATCTGAGTCGGTATCCAACGATCAGGCCCAACCTAATTTCATCAACAGAGGAACTATTCAATGCGAAAGAGGCATACACGCTTCGAAATCAGTTGGGACGGCAGCTCTGCACTCAAAAAGGTCAGGCGGAAAATAGTGTTCCCCAAGTTGAAGTCTATGCAGGTTAGTATTCGAAGAGACTCTTCAGCTTCGACTCACCGTCCGTAGTCAAGTGGAGATCGGTAAGAAAGTCGCCCGAATTTGCCTGATTGACGTTGCTACGGTCCAGGTTGAGCGCAGAAAAACCGACGGCGGCTATGATCATGATCTTCCAGTCGATCTTGCGCAAGAGTGCCTTGGTGGGGATCAAGACAAGACCGGTCTCATTGACAAGTCACTTGCCTGTTCCTCGCGGTAAGTCCACCTTGCCGTGGGGTCGAAACGATGAATGTTCTCATAGTCCTTCTTCGGCCAGTAAAACCGCGCGAGATGGGGATCGTCGAACACGGAGCGTCTGGTCGCAGTAGCGTCGGGATCGCGGGGACGATGCGTCCGCCTGCCAAATAGTGCGGTTGCCCAACCGGAAGTGGGTCGCTCCTCGTCCTCGTCCACAAGGTCCGAGTGGCTCTGTTCGTGATCAACAACAGAATCCTCAAGAAAGGAGCTTGCTTTGGTCGGAGAAGCGGAGGAGACCTCCCCTTCGATTTGAGGCAGAATGGGTGTTGCCATTGCGAGGTCAGATAAGACGACCTAGCTTTATAAATGTACTGCGCTATTGAGCCCATTTGACGAGTGTGAGATATCACTCTGAGTGATGCATCAACCCGAGAGAATGACGCAATAAGTACCCAGCAGCCTGAGCGATGAAACAAAACTGCCGGGTGTAGTACGGACCGTCCGGCACAACGAATACTTCATTCAGGGCCACGTTTCGTTTCCTGTAAAGTATCGAATAGAACCTGCTCTTCAACGCTAACGTCAAGATGTGCGTCAGGTATCACGAAGACGATGGCATTTTGAACGACATGTCGCCGAAATGGCGCGTTTGCACGAACATGCGACTGTTATCAGTGTCACACGCCGCCGGCCGGCGAGTTGAGACCTAGGAGAGATGTCAACAGTATTTTGTAAATGCCTCTGATATCTACTACACAATATCCCCAAATCACCCTCTGACCCTCACCACTTTCCGTTTGCCTTTATGCATCCCACCAATACCAGGACCACCTGGCCCTTGATCTTGTGCGTTCATGCCCGCTTTGACGGTCTCAACCAACACGCCTGTAGCCAGCGCTGGCGAATAGGGCGACACGCGGCTCGCGAGGGGAGGTTCTGGCTGTGGGGGCGCAGGCAAGCGGCTGGCTTTCTGTGGCAATAAAGACGGCACGTTTCCCCCACCCTTTAGCTTCGCCGGCTGTTTGCCCTTGCTGGATGTGGGCACCTTGGTGATCGGGGCTGCTGGAGCGATGGGAAGTGATACGGTGGAATACGGTGGTCGAGGGATATTGTCTTGTTTTAATCGTTGTATCTGGAACGAAATCATCTCCAACAGCTGCCTCTCTATCCACCGTGAACCGATTAGCGTCGTCCAATGCAGAGTGGGACGCGGAAAAAATAAGACGAGAACGCACTGGTTTTGATGGCAGGGTTGACGAGCCGTCCATCCTTCTTCCATTGCACGCGAACACGACCGGGGTTCTCCCAGTCGCGTGGGTGGGCCTTGTTCACTTCGTGGAGTGTGCCGAGACCGAGACGGTTGGTCGCATCGGCAATGTCTTTGCTGAGGGGCCACCAGACGCTCTTTTCGCGTGCGATCCTGCGCTCGCCGGTCCCATAGGGTCGCTTGGCATCAATATAAATGGGATATATGCACGTCCATCTGCTCGTGTGATGAGCCTCGGAGTGGACGTCCACGGATTCGCACATACTTTTTGTATGGGGTGATGTCAGTGATGGTGTTCGATGGGGGCTTGACGGGCGGTGCGCGGAACTGGGAGTTTGAGGGCGAGGCGGGGCCGGGGGCAGTTTGGCCGTGATCATCGTCATCGTCGCCATCGTCGTCGTCGTCGTCGTCGTCGTCTGATGATGTGCTGATCTCTTCGAGGAGAGCGCCGTGAGCGTCGGTGAGGAGGGGACGAGATGGGAGCGGAAGGTCGGTGTCGTCGTCAAACTCTTCAACAACAGCCGTGCGACGGGCCATGTCGATGTCGATGGGGATGGCGAGGTTTGGATGTTCTCACGATGACTCTGCTACTACTATGGCGAGTAATCCCCTCCAAACACCGGACATGCTCTAACGCGCCTTTGCAGGTTGTTGTTCCTACAGGTCGTCGCGGCATCGGACACGTTGCTGTCCATTTGCCGTCCATATGGTGAATGTGAGCCATGCCCACCGGATGCAGTCAGTGTTCATGCTTTGGCCCGCTGGTGGCAGACCCTGATCAAGCCTTGACCAGCTGCACGAGCCTTTCTGCCAGCCCTTTGGCAACCGGCGGTTGATGCACTGTACTCCTAACCGTACGACGGAGTCGTGGCAACCACACCCCACACTTACCCCCGTGGGCTCACCGATTCAGGGTGAGACACCAGCTTGGCAGTCGTGCGGGCGCGTCGTCGCACAGGAGCGGGCCGATTTTTACGAGTTTGTGGGGTGCAACCTGTTTTTTGGCGCCATCGCACTGAGCGTTGCGCTGGTGCGTTCGAAAACGGTGGAGGCAAGGCAAGCACGTCGGCTCGCGGCACGAATCGGGCTGGTGCGAAGTCCGATGATTGATGGACGTTCGGTGCGGTGATTACGCGTGGAGCGTGTTATGAGCGTGTTACGAGAAGCCCAGCAACCAAGATTGTGTTTTCCATAGTGCTTTGATGAGTCTTCTAGAGGTTTCTCGATGTCCATGTGCTCAACCTAAGCTTGTAGCATTGTTTCGGTGATTTGGCCCATGTGTTTTGTTCGGCAACTGAGGCTATTGTAGTTGTTCGGACTCGGACAATGATCGCGGCTAATTTTAACTCTGTCGTACAAGGCAACAAAGAAAATTGCATGTGCTCCGCACAACAATGAAGCGAGTACAAAAAGCGTCGTTTTAGCTCGGTCCTCAATATTTTCTCCTCCCCTCACGATCTTTCCTTTCCTTTCATTCCCTATCATGTTGTCCACCGCACTATCACTTTTAGCTGCTCTCCCGCTCACTTTCGCTGCTCCCACCTGTTCTCTCAGGAGTTCTGCCTCTGCACCGTCGCCCTCTCCATCATCTACACCGACAAACCCTTCCTCGGGAAACACTACCACCGGTGCTGGCACCAATGGTAAGATCGCCATGGCCTGGTTCGCCGATTGGCATCCAGGTGTGACCGTGTCCAACATCTCTTGGACTGGCTACACACACATGTCTTTCTTTACGTAAGCACAATATATCTGTTCGTGCTTGTCTCGGCTAAATTGCCCTCTTCATTATGCAGCGCTCAGCCTTCATCGGATGGCACGGTCGAGCTCATCATCACCGATCCTTCGATGGTCGACGAGTTCACTGCCGCAGCCACCGCTAACGTAAGTTTACCATCTTTCTCGTTCAACCTCCGTTCATTCATCGTTTCAGGGCGTGAAACCCCTTCTGACCGTTGGTGGCTGGGACGGAAGTTTGTACTGGTCTTCCTCGGTCGCCACGGCTCAGAACCGTAGCACCTTGGCTACTTCCCTCGCCCAGTATGCGTTCGACCACGGCTTCACCGGACTTGACTTCGAGTAGGGTTCATCTCTTTTTTCCTTGTAGTCTTACTCATCTCCTACCAGCTGGGAGTACCCTGGAAAGCAGGGTATTGGTTGTAACGTTATGAGCCCACAAGACAGTGCCAATTTCCTCTCCTTCTTGCAGGTAATGGATCAGAACTACCCGAATCTCACCCTCTCGGCTGCCACCGGCATCCTTCCCTTTGTCGGTTCCAGTGGTACCCCTCTGACCGATGTCTCTCAATACGCTCAGTATCTCGACTGGATTGGTGATTATCTCTATCCAATTTCTTTTCATTTGCTTATCCAAATTACAGAGGTTATGAACTATGATGTTTACGGAACTTTCAGCAGCGTTACCGGTCCCAACTCTCCTCTCAACGACACCTGTGCTCCCACCAGCGATCAACAAGGTTCTGCTGCGACTGCTGTCTCCGCTTGGACCACCGCCGGCTTCCCCGCCGACAAGATCGTGCTCGGTGTGCCATCTTACTCGCACGGTTTCAATGTTCCCCAGTCCACAGCGCTCTCTGGTAACAACACGCTCAATATCTACACGTCCTTTGACAAGACCAACATTCCCCCTGGTGACTCCTGGGACCCTGCTTCAACCACACCCGATGTTTGTGGTAATCCCCCTGTTGGCAATGGCAACACGGGCATCTACAACTTCTGGGCGTTGATCCAGGGCGGTTTCCTCAACCAGGACGCTAGCGTTGCATCTGGCATGGTTGGTCTGTTTGATGAGTGCAGTCAGACGGTACGTCCAAGATGAAGTACATGTTTATCATAATTTGACTGGTCCCTTTCAAATAGCCATTTGTTTACGACCCTTCCTCTTCCACCTTGGTTTCTTACGATGATCCCCAGTCGTTTAGTACGTGCTTTGGTTTCCTTGTCGATCATTGTAGCTGACGTGGGTTCCAGCCGCCAAGGGACAGTTCATCAAGAACCAGGGTCTCGGTGGCTTTGCCATGTATGAAGCTAGTGGCGATTACGAGGGCATGCTCATCTCCGCGATCACGAAAGCGATGGCTTGATGAAGAGCGGCGGCTTTCCACTTTCATTCCTTCTCACTCCCCTTCCTTCGGCTTAACAACGCTCACTTACGATGATCGATTCATCCTGGATAACTAACCCCTAGACGAGGCTGGTCGACCCGCCCTGGTAAACATTCATCCGCCCGGCGTCGGATGATAGATTGGTCGGATATAATTTCCACATTTCATGTCTGCATTTGAGAGGATATCTACACATCGCTTTAGCACCTGCCCGGGGTTTGGGTCTTGGTTGTCATGTACCGGATATACACGTAACTTGTAGCTGTATTTTTACGCAATGAGCATGGTCTCAGATCCTCGCTTCGAACCGCTCCATTGCGATCGCCGCAATCGCGATGCCTTGACGATGGCGAAAATTTTTCGCTTTGCCCCTCGTGGAGCTTGGCCATCAAAATTAGATTTCATATTACTGATCCGAACCGACGTTCCCGTGTACGATGTCGAGCCTCGACCTCTTTCCCCGCCCCGTCGGAGGGAATCCCGCATATGCCATTCCGTTTCGCCAGTTCCAAAAGTTTACGTCACTTCGCGAAGCAACCCCCGTTTTTTTTTTTCTAATCTCGTCCGAATTCCCTCCCCCCGAGTGGATCACTGTTTGTTGTGGGGCTCCAGCCCCGCCACGTATGTAAATGTAAGTCGACCCCTCGGCGCAAAACCAAGGCGCAAAAAAAAAAAAAACCTTGGCTTTCTTATTGGTCCGAGCCGGGATTCTCCGCGGCGGGTATGTTCCGCCACCTGGTCCGAGTTTCAGCGAGAAAGGAATGCCGTTCGCACACGAGGGAGCCTCGCGTTTCTCGCCGGCGATCGAATAGAGCGCTTCTAGGGCCATCGATTGCAAGTGTTTCCAACGATCGAACAACTGAATGACCGAACACCGCATCCTTGTGCACGCACCGTTCGTTGTGTAATAATTCTGGAATACAATCGTGCGTTAGGGGCATCGGAAAGAAAAAAAAAGGAAAAAAAGTGCGATCACCGTGGTTCGCGACGAGACTGGATTTTTGCTGCACCACGCAGAGCCCGTACTATCGATCACATGAAATACTGATGGAAATACAGCATCGACGAGTCGATGCAAATGTATCAATACCGAGTCTATGGCATGCAAATGAAAACATGTGGTAAGTGAAGACGGGACTCCACAACATGAAACATGAATGACATGGGGTGAATGGATCATGGTCCTAAAGTAATGGGATGAGAGATCAATGACAAATGCAACGGTAACAACCTGCAGCAGACCGCTGCAGTGTTGGCCCAGGGAAACCCAATAAATACAACCCGCACGGACGCTCGAAAAGAGATAACAATAGTAAGGTGTGCACAATACACTTTTGAATCTTGACAATACACAACGGACAATCATCGACCTCCAGAGACGGGTCCGTTGCTGAGCTCATGCCCCACCTTGTGGACGAGGGCAGCCCCGAGAGGTCGCAGCACTTCTTCCCAAATTTTGCGTCTTCGTCTGCCCTCAAAGATGCCCGCGCAGCGCTCGCCCGTTTCACCTTCCGGACCGAAGACGAATATTTTGCCTTGCGAGTTGTCCCATGGACGTTCCCCCCATGCGAATGCGATCCAACGCGACTGGATAGCGTCGCGCACACGCCCGTAAGACCACTCATCAACCACGGGCTGCGGCCATCCTCCATGAAGTCGACTGACACAACCATTATCAAAGGTGTCCTCGTCCATCATTTCGATATCATCCAAGGTACGTGTACGCTCAATAAGGTCAGAAATATCTCCAATGGATGGCTCGGAGGAGGGGAGCGATGGAAGCGGTTCATCGGCCTCAAAGGACATGGGCGAGCAAGCTGGTGACAGAGGGAGCGGGACATTGTCGAAGAGGTAAATGAGGTCAGCTGCGTGGTGAGGAACACCGCGAGCTGGGCCTTCCTGATCGAAAACATAACGCCATACTTGACGGCCGCTCTTTTTTGCTGCTTGTGCGACGCACTCCGTGGGCCAGGCAACGCGAGCGTCCTCGACAAGTTCCAAAACCCGATCGGAAAGCTCATAGGTCGTATGTGGAGCGATGTCGTATGCATTGAGAAGCGCGGTGGCCTTGTTCAAAGATTGACAAATAGCGCGAAGCCGTCGAACAACACCGGATGCTGCCCAACCCGAGGCTTGGGTGCTCCAAAGATCAGAGTCACAAGCGCAGTCGCCGATGATCAGTGGTTGCAGACCAGGAATGGCAGGTGCTAGAGCGGTGCGCCCTTGTGGATGCGGACTCCTGCTTTGACTCTTACCCTTGCGAGCCCCTAGCCGGAGGGCGGTGATACTGTGCCGCACGGGACCATCGGAATCCTCAGTTTCCGCGGGAGGAAATAGGGATTCTCGCCAACCAGCGCGGAAGAACAGTCCGTCGTCAACCGCGCGAAGGGGACAGGGAATTTCTGCGAGGGCTTCCGCACGAACGTTACGCAGTTGGTCAAGAGTGGAAACCCGAAGTGCACACAAGGCCCGCGAGAGGAGCCAACCAGCTGTAGCGACATCAGGAACATTGTGCTCGATGATAGCGCTCTGTATGATGGCACGAGCAAAGAGGGGCTCAGATTTGTTCGCGTTAGAATACAGATGGCCAATGATGTCTGCTGCACCCGTTCCAGAGCCGAAGATTGTTACGTTTGAAGGGTCGCCACCGAAATCGGCAATATAACGATTGACCCACTCAAGAACACGCCGTTGATCACGCAACCCTGAAAGGTTGTGGTGAAGTGGCGAAGGTGACGAAAAAAAAAGGACGAACCATAATTACCAACACCTTGATCACCTGCCACACGATTATCTTCGGCAAACTTTGGACTCGCGGCACAGCCAAAGAAGCCTAAACGATAGCTAGGAAACGTGTGTGTGAGAATAATTCAGTACGTAAGGATGAGCACGTACTTGAAGGTAATTAAGATGATTGGTTTGCCAATGCGAACACTAGTCGCGACGAGTGGGCCACCGTCATAGACCCAGCTGGAGCCGCACCCATGGTTGCCACCGCTGGTTGAAATCAGCTGGAGGAAGGACACGGAAAGAGATGGACCCACCCGTGCACCCAAACCATGACGGGCAGCCGAGAGTGCGCATTTTGATGGGCGGGAACGGTAATGTTCAAATTCAGACAATTAAACTCATCTTGGGGGAGGACTTGTCTCGGTATATCTGTGTCGGGGATACCAATGAGCTCCTCTTCGAGACTCCTTTGATTTGGTTGGGGGCAGATTGGTCTGAAAGTATTGGGTGAGCGGAAGATGAGCAGAACGGAAGAGAAATACATACCCGTACTTGGTCGCATCGACGACGGCGGGGTATGAAGAACAGAGAACAGATTGGCGGAAACGTGCGGGAACGATGGCATATTTGATTCCGCGGAACTGGTGGATAGGGAGGAGGGAGGAGACGGTGTGCTCAACACCATGGAAGGTCGTGTTGAGAGTAGAATGGTGGAGGACGACCTGAGAGCGATCGAGAATCATGGGGGGACTTGGGGAAAGAAAGAAGCGAAGACACGCCTAATGTACTTGTCTTGTGTTTGCTTCATCGATCCCATTTAGCCCAGGCGTACGCAGAAATCAATGCCGATTTCTAGAAAAGGAAAGTACCCCTACCTGATCCGTCACGTGATCGCGGAGCAGACCGGGTGATCATGAGGCGATGAGACGTGACGTATCCGGTTAAATCCACAAGTCACGAGAACATTCGTCGAATTCAATGCAACAAGGGGGGGAACAACACTTACCAGAGAAGTAGGGATTACCAGAGAAGTAGGGATCAAGGCCCATAATGTCAACACCGCCGAGAGCCAGAAAGAGTCCAGAATCAGCGAGGTCACTCAGGAAGCATACCTCGGAACGTCCTCGCCACGGCTCAGCGCACTGATCAGCGGGTCTCGCACACTGGTCTGATCCTACACATCATGGGTCAAAAGACGAAAAGCAGGGCCGTGCCGCGTCGACGCTTTTACTTATCAGTCTGTGAACAATCTTGAACGCCACCCCTCGGATCGATACGACATCGCTCGCTTTTGGCAGCGTTATCCCACCCACATCACTCGTCATCCCTGACACTGAAACTCACGCAATTAGCTCACATTCAGGTCAGGTCACTCAGATGCTTGAGCATTAAAGCGCACTCGTTGCTCGAAAAATGGCCCCAGTTGACTTGTTATCGCCTCAACCATGCCAGCTCCAGGGCAGACTTGGCCGTACGACTCTAAAGGTTCCGTTGTCGCTGTACTTCGTCATTTCACCTTGCATGCTTATTAATCGCCACAGTGATTGCATGCGTATTTCATTCCTTCGCCATCAGCACCGGTATTTTCAGGACAGCGTATCGTTGTTACATCTCTCGCTTTGGTTGGGAGGATGCTTGGGCCCTGCTTGCCCTTCTTACGGACGTTGTCTGTCTCGCTTGTGCATGGTTACAAAATTCAGCCTCTGGTCCGTCTCCCTTTTATTTTTCAGCTCTAATCACCGATCCGTATTAGAAAAACTTACCGAATACGCCATTGTTCTAAACTGGGTGATAACGATATCCTTTACTTGTGTCCTTTGGTGTGTCTTTCCCTTATGTCGCGTATCCTTACACTGAAATTGGATTGTAAATAGGGAAGCACGGCTGAGCATGATAACTACGATAATCCGAATCGGGGACCCTCGCGTCTCCATCCGGCGTGGATCTTTTGCCGTTGCACTGGCCTTTGTTTTGATGTGGATGATCATGCTTGGGCTGAAACTCTACTTTTGCGTCGTCAGCAAGTGTGCTTTCAACAGCAACCATGATGTTGCAATTACTCAGTTAATCAGTAGGTTTATCACTCGGGATTTCGGAGTGTATGCAATGAAATTCCACAGCGGACGCGATTTCCGACACGCTCCTTGTGGTCATGCCCATTCTTTTCTTAAGAGGAGTGAAGATAACTCGTGGTCAGCGCGTGCTGTTCATCTCGTCGTTTGCATCCTCGATTTGCATTACCATCCTCACGATAGCACATTCTATCACTCTGTTTCTGCCTACATCGAGTAGGAGTCTATTGGTTGCTCATATCAAGGTAAAGGCTATGATTGTCAGCGCATCCCAGCTATTCATCATACTTTTCAGACCGCACTTGCGCTCTTTATCTGCAACCTTCTTGTTCTTGTGACGTTCGCGTATCGGTTGCTCCACAAGACGGACATCGATCTTAGTCGGATGGCTATAGAAAGTGACCGCGTGCAGTTCACGTCTGTCCCCCCCGGTCAAGTGAACACTGGAAACATCTCGCATTCAACTTCGACATTTCCGACTCGTTCGATGTAACTCAATTCCCGACATATACAGAAACAATGTCACCCATACCCATTAAGGTTGGTTTGTGAGCTGGCAAAACGTTTTCGTTTTCTTGTCCCCCTTCAGATTGTAGCGTATTTACCATAGATTTGCAAACAATTTGAGTGTATTGATCGTACCGTCAGAATAAAGAGGAGCTCCCGCCACGAACGTGTTTCATGATAGCGTTACTCTCTCCCAGCCACGTAGAGTTGTGACCGAACAAGTGCGTAACAAGGCGGCCGTTCCTGCGCTATAATTCTGACAAAGCAAAAATTCTACCTTTGTGGTATTGAGTTTAGGTGATGCAAAGTTCAATATCTAAAGCGAATGTCACAGCCTGGAAACAGCCCGCCACGCTCAGGGAAGCTCACCGCTGTCCAAAACAGTGTTATCTCTACTAAAGCCATCGATCTCATAAACGAGGCAAATTATTGCAAGCCCGCCGGCGATTAAAAACATGCAGAAGAAGTCTTTCCTTCATCATCTTTCGCATGTAATGTTACCCAGCCCGATTCTTATCATCTCAAACTATGATCGTAGTGGCCTCGTTGTACTACGGAGTTCAGTGTTTGATGACTTACCAGTGCGGAAGCAGAGCGAAGATAACCTTAGTAAGTCACGTTCCTGGTTTGTATATGGCCCGTTGGCCCAGGCAGTCAGAAAATGAAGCCATTTTCGCACGGACCAACGTTTCCAGGACAGATGCATCAGCTTTCTTACGACCAGCAATTGAATATTCTCCGTTGCCACATTTCCTTCGGTAATATGATAAGCCTTTCGCGCATTGCCGAGCTTGGGCGTACCAGAGGTCCATGATATTGCGTGTGCACGTTGAAACATGCCACATTCAGTGTTGCCTCCGTGTTTGGAGTCACGTGGTTCGATTTCCGCCCGCAATCACAAAGTCATGGCATATTTTACGCTCGACGGAACATACGTGGGAACAGCATTACCGCGAATGTGAAATTAAAAGTCGGAAACGGTAATCGAGATCTTGTTCAGGTTCTCTGTGAGTCGTGGTGACGATCCGTGAATGTTGCTCCACCGAGGTGAGACCGATAATCGCGTGCTCCATGGTAAAGAGGATGACTCAGCCTACAAGATCAAACATGAGTAATGCGTTTCATCAAATTGACTACAAGGTGTGTCTCCGTTAACAACGGTCTGACAGGCGTACGTGTCTAAAGGCAAAATTAAGTGGCGAGCAAAACGGACGAACTTACACAAGGTATAAAATGCCACATCCGTGACAAGACCTGCCACCGCCGGGTACAAAGTAATAAGTTGAAGGTCAAAGATGTACGACTGAATATGAATCGGTGACGCATTCATGGTGTCTACTACTAGTACTTACATAAAGGAGGACCCTTTGTAATAGGTAAGACCACGTCTCACTGTCAGGCAGCCTACGTGGTTGAGTGTAAGTGCATCTTCAAAGCAGTAATAACACACTACGTATCTTCGGTAGTGAATTGTCCAATCCATCTCGTCCGAGCCCTTGTTCGTGTGTGGGGGCGCTAGTGGCGCTAGGGACCTCCTTGAATACGAAATTGTAAAACGTGGTCAGTAGATGTCGGTACCTAACCAGAGATAGGCGCTTTATAACACGATCGGATACTGAAAACATTCGTTTCTGAATCAGGAGAAACCAATGATTAGAGTTATTGAACAGCCGGTATCCCTCACCGTCGACGCATGATTCGGTCCAAGGTCGATGGCGCGGAATAATCAACCTTGTATCTAATCAAGCAATTGTTCAGCTTCAATCAATCATGTGCACGTCCCATCTTTGAAAATGGGTACATACTGCGCCATCGGCGTCTTTTTTTTTTTTTCTAGGGTTGTTCGCCCTGAACACGGCTGCCTAATCTTCTGATGTAAATATGAAATCGGTCAGCCACATTTTCACATCTTGAATGATTTGCAAATTGTCGCACCAAATGGTAGTCTCTCCACTAGTGATTGTGTGAGCTGTCATTGCAAGTCTAAAACTCGTGGATGAAGTCACTGCTACCGAGTCGCGTGCTTGGACTACATTTGGTTTTCAAAACTTCTAGCTTTTTATGTAAAATGAACTACGCTCTCATCTCAACCTCGACGACTTTCGTGCTGTTCGGTGGTAATCGGAGCCGATGCTTTCACCAGCAAGTTATTTTGCAAACAATACTATGTAATCTCGGTTCCTAGTTCCACGCTTGGCCGGTCGGCACAGGGTGCTGCAGAGAGCCGTCCAGTTCAAGGTCCGTTGACAGCTCATGCGCATATAACGTTCCGACGGCGGAACGTGGCTCTAACATCCAGGCACTAGCAATAGTTCCGATATCCGAATATTTCGATCATGTTGCGTCGGCAACGCAGCTTTATGAATTTACAAAAGCTACTAGAAGATTTTGAACGGGCACGCCCCTTGCTCGCTTTCGTTCACCACCATGCTTCCCAACTGGAATCAGACCATGATAGGTGAGTTTCCTCCCCTTGCATCGAATGGTGTCGATACTGAGACAATACTTTCAGCGATTGCAGTGTCCTTTCATGGCGTCGCGATACTCTCGACCGTATTCAGGCTCTGGTACAGATGGTATACGGGTCGGATGTGGTGGGACGATGCTTGGGCCACGCTGGCATTGTTGGCTGATATTGCCTTCTTGGTTGTCGCAATGCTTGAGCAACCAATCCCGCATGGTAAACCCATCAAGTTCCCTTTCATTTGCTACTGAGCGCATAGCCAGAAAGCCTTCCTCGGTTTTTCACCCTTGGAAACTGGATCATCTCCTTTGCATATCCGACATTGATTTGGTGCGTTCGTTTCTGATACGCTGAGACGAACCAGTCCAAAAAATGACGTTGAAACCCAGGTCAGTGAGGATAAGCATATTAACTGCCATGATGCGCGTTTTGCATCCAGAGGGGATGCTGAGGCGCTTCGCGATCGGGATTGCTATGGTATTCGGGGCAATGGCGATCGCAATGCTCGGACAACGGCTTCAAGTTTGCATTACAGTTAACTGCCGCATGACGAGGGAGCTTCTTTTATCACAGACCACCAGTAAGCGCAAGGCAATTATTAGCCCTGTATTTCACATTTACTGATGATGATGGCAGTGGATTGTGTCGCGGATGTGCTCTTGAGCGCACTTCCGATTTGGGCCTTACGCGACGTGAAACTCAGGCGAAGACGGAAGATTCTAATATCTTCTGTGTTCTCCGCGAGCATGATTATTTCTGTCATTTCGGTCGCGGAGGCGATCGCACTGTTCCAGACCAGGTCATCAGGTTCTATCATCATCGAACATGTGAAAGTCGCGTGTTTGGTGATCGTGTGCAACCTCTTCGTGATCATAACATTTATCTGCCGCATCATACACAAGCAAAATGCCCGCCTAGATGACTCTGACCCCGAAACGAACAAGGTCGAATTCACGTCGGTCGACCTCAACCTCGAAGTGTTTAGTGAAGAAGGCACCCATACAAGTTCGTTTTCCGCGATAAAATCGTCCTCTTGATCTTTCATGGGTAGTCGATCCCGCACACCTACCACGTATGTGACTATGGAGGTGTCTCGAATAGATGGCCCAAGCACTACGGAGGAGGACTCGAAGTGTTCTGACTTGGGCTGGTCTAGATTCTATGCACGTGATTAATAGTTATGTATGTATATTATGCCCTCGAACCACGGATGTAACTAGATACACACAGGAAACACGGTATGCTGCCTTGCCCATCTATCCCTCCACTATCGCTTCCAACCGCAGAATAGTCGAAATGAACGTCACGCAGTCCAACACTTTTCTTCTCGCCGGTGGCTAGTAAGCGAGCCCAACATAATACGTACTTCCAAATGGAGAGCGGTCGACTTCTCGGGTACATAGCTTTGTCGATGAAGAATCTCTCGTTGTTCCGTCGGATTAGTGTGGATGACCAGGGCTGGGAGTAAGATCTTATTGGTTCAACGCGAATCTGAAACATCTTGCTGATTCACGTTGGCGCTACGGATGTATTGTGTTTCAGCAGAATCATAGGTTGACATCTATCCGATTACCTATGCGATCGCAAATGCGGTCCGATTAGCAATCATGGGTGTCTTTCAGGTTTTTCTGACACCGATACGAGGCCGATGAATTGATCAATATCATTCGACCCTTGCAACCCTTGTGATGTGGCGCACGCATCGACTTGGAGATACATAGATGATACCGCCAACGCTCATCGCCTGGCCGTGAAAAAACCGCAGCACAGCCCTAGTTGTAACTCTGCCACTGTCGCCATTGTTTGTCATAATCCGCAACCGCAGCTTCCCGACAGTCTTTGCACTACTTAGCTCGTGCGTATGGGCCGTTGGGACGTCATCCTCTACCGGACGTGGCTTACGATCCTGGTTTCCATCGTCCTCTTCAACAGTGGCAATACGACTTATTACTGCGTTCTTTCACCGCCGGGATACGACTTGGGGGAATGAGCGATCCACCAGTTTGTCGTCGTCAGCTGGGTAATGTTCACCGCAGTAACTTTCGCGCGTGTTCGATATAGGCCATCAGACACAGGTTATTTCTCTTTATTTTATCTCACAGTTCCTTCTCCATTTCCCCCCCACCTCCCCCTTGATGGTCAGTCGTACATGATAGCCCTGTCGCGTGGTTCAGTCGAATACGCACCGAGGGTCGTCGTGTCTTTTGCGTCGTACATGCCTCTTTTTGGGCGTGAGCATCCCCCTCGAGCTTCCTTGATCCCCGTCACTACAATTCAGGTGCCGGTCAGTTTGACTTTGATGAACCAGACACTGCGAACCACACCGAGATCATCACGGCGGTCGAGCTCGATCAAATAAACTTGCAGTCGGAGATGAACAAGCTGGTCAGGACCACCGCTCTCTCATCCACTTCGTACTGCGCGATAGCGCGTTCGAAGGACTTATCCCAAGCTCCGACTACGGTACGCGTGAAACGAATCGATCAAGTCTTTCCAGCGAAGTACAGGACAAGAAAAAAAAGACGCCCAGCCTAAAGGTACTCTTCGTCACATGGTATCGTACATTGAAAAAAGAAATAAAGACAAAAGGTCAGAATTCGCCGCAGTACATCGAGGGTGCACGCTTTTCTGCTCCCCCCTCCCCCAATCAGTCTATAAAACACTTCGAAACGATCTATGCCGCTGGTTTCGACTCGGTCGCACTCTCCGACTTGCCCGTCGACGGAAAGGCCGTCCAACGGGACGCGTCCGACGAAGCCATCGACGTGTACTTGCCCCCGCTGGTCGCGGCGAGGCCCGTATCGAGGTTGACGCTCGTGAGCGGGTTCGGTTCTTCGGTCGCCTCGAGGTCGGCGGATTTGTCGCGATGGCACATGCGGTATATGAACGAGACGATCACGAGCAGGTTACACACGATGAGCGCGAGCGCCGTCTATCGCAACGTCAGCCCAGGAAATATCCCAAGGATAAAAAAAGGAGGATAAGGGTGCGAGCGCATCGCAGTCGAGAGGTTCGGTGACAGTGGTGGAACGGAATCCTCTTCCGCTCCGTTCCAACCATCCCGCCGCCTGATATGATTGCGAAAGAAAAAAAAAAGACACGATCCAATCTCACCTTGACGTGACCGATGACAATGATGCCGCTCGACACTACCGTAAAGAGAACGATGGAATGAAGGATGGTGACCGCGCTGATCAGTAACGATGCCGAGAATACGGCAAAGATCGTGATACGCTGTTTGGCCGTGATCCGCGTCTGCCGAAGCAGATACACGGGCAGCACGACGAGCGACAGATCCGAAAACACGTCCGCTGGAAGGGGGCAGGTAGGTGAACACGCCGACGAGCGACGCAGAGAGATACACACTGATGAGCTGAGAGAGTCCGACCGAGGTGGCGATCATGCAGTTGTCCTCAAGGCAGATTTGGATCTTTTGGCCGATCAGGGCGGCCCACATGACGACAAAAGAACAGCCGATGAAGAAGGCGATGCGGCGGAGCTGGTCGGACGGGTTCGCAACGCGGACGATGGACAGGAGGATGCTTATCCGACAGGCCCTTGGAAGAGTATCGTCATCAGCCAGGACGGGACGAAGCACGCAAAGTCACCGCAACCGCGCGGAGGGACGAAAATCACGTACCAGAGAACGCAAGGAAAAGCGATGGCCACCATCCAGTTCGTAATTTGATCTGTGCGCGGAATCTTAGGGGCTGGATCGTGTGTGTGTGTGAGCGCGTCAATCCGACGACGGCCGTGTCAGGACGAGATTGCACACTTACGCGTCAAGGGTATCTCGACCCAAGTGGCGACGAGGCACGGAATATCGGCCACAAGTGCAAAGGCAGCCCAACCGTCCTCCCACCAGAACCGGGCCATGTACCAACGATACACGAGCCTGAACACAGTGCATGCGATCGCAGTGCTGTGAAACACGCATGCAATGACTGGAGGAGAGGGAAAAGGGGATGGCAAGCGCCTCGTCAGTCTACCTGATCAACCATCGACACCAACAAATAGCCCCAACATGCCACTCACTCTTGAGAGTGTTGGACCACGGGGTGAGACCCATTGTGTCGAATTGACAACGTCAGATTGCGAATGCGCACGAGAAAAGAAGACGCGTTGGGGGGACGATACGCTAGAAGTATATATCAGTTTTTTTCTTCTTCTTTTTTTCTTGGCTAGACGTACAAAGTGCTTGCATTGAATTCACGTGGACACCGAAACTCACCGCGTCTTGCACCCCGAATCGTCAGGTCCCGTCTGACCCATCGTAACGGCATACACTGTATCTTAATAACCATTTTTGGGAAGCCTGACAAGCCCGTTCAACATTCGCAGGTCGTCTCAGGAGGTCGCGACGCTTCGACCGCTATATGATCCGAGAACATGGCGTGTTGGTGTAGGGGCGAACGCAGACCCGAAAGATTTCATGTATCCTGGTATGGTCATCCGGTAGAATCGCCGAGAGCAAGAAAGCTTTTTCAAAGCCCTAAAATCCGTCAAACAAGGAACGTCGTGAAAGAAAGTCCTGCCAACGTCTTCCGTCACTGCGTCAGTCTCTCGACACGGCTCGAGATTCGACTTGGAAAAAGAAAAACCCAAACGTTTCGTTTCTGATCCTGGAAGAGCGCGTTTTGCTTTACAGCAGACCCTTCCAAGTACCGTCACCCCTTCCGCATGCGAACTTTCTGGGAAACGGTGTCGTCACGAAATGCCGCGAGGTTATGTCAGACAAAGTTCCTGAGCCTCTCACACTTGCTGCAGAAAGCGTCAGACGGATTTCCTCGTCGTACGTACGCGTTATGAAAGCCCTTGAACTCGGCGGTAGCAAAGGTAGTGACATCTGAAGAAAAAAAAACGAAATACGTGAACAAGTTCTGGCACAGCGCAAATCACCGTTCATCGAACCAAACTCGTCCTTACCCTTAATATACCTGGTAGGTTTCCGAACAGGGCTGAGCCAACGGCATCCGAGTCGTCGCCACTTGCGCTCACACGTTGGACCTTCTTCGAGTCTTTTGAATTCCTTCTCTCCGAGTTCAACGCCGCCGTGGATCCTTTGTACATTGCCCCGTCGATGCTGACCAACCATAGTTGGTATCCACACATCGCCTACAGTATGTGTCCGTTTCGCACACGATTCGGGGCACCTAAAACCGGTCAACTTCGTCAAGGACGATCAACGATGGTGCTGCCGCTGCGGGAAACACAAACGTAAAAATGAGACCGTCGGTGGAGTTCATTCCCGACGACGATCGGCCTGGGGCTCCGTCTCAAACCTTTTTCCCATCCACACGCCGGCCCCAAGCGTCGTGCAACAAACAGGGTCGATGGTGTTCCCCACACTCTACGTGCGCTCCCTTTTTTTCTCTCTGGGAATTGGGGAATAGCCCCCGAGGGAACCCAAAACGGCACGGTAAGGCATTGAATTTCTTCTCCGACAGGCTTTGCTGTAGCATATGTTCATCTCATCAGACACTCTCCCCCCACTAGTTTATTGTCCCGGCGCGACTCGCTTGACGGTCAGGTCTGGACCAGCCGCGTCGTGTGCCAGGCTCCACGCCTTTCGATAGCGGTATCCCCCGGTATCTCGATCTGACAACTACTCTGGTGTGATACGCTCGAATGGCATGAGAAGTGTCGACTGGGTTTACTTTAACCTTTTCAATCCCGAGTGTAGCGGACCCGATATGAAAGGATATATTTTGACGTGACGGCCATACCAATTAGTTAAAGAGTTGCTCGAGCCAGAGCAATGCCGTCGATGGCAATGTGAAAACTACATGATACAGATGGACAATGTTGAACGTCCAAAGCAACTAATTCGCTCGTGACCGTTGAATCTTCTGCGCTCCGACGACCCCAAAACGTGCCTAATCATCCTCTTCTATACCTGCAGGCCGTTGAATCCGCGACACGTCTGCACCCGGCAATGGCCATCTGCGCGCAAACGTCACTACATCCCGACGCAACTCCTTTACCATCCTCGCTCCGACCTTGCCCTCGCTCTCGGTCGTCGCAACCCTGACAAAGTCTTTGAGCAGCTTCGAACCTGCCTCCTTTTGCAGCACGAGCGAGAGCTGTACGGCACGATGCAGGAATTCGGCCACACTCTTGACGTCCTCTTCGACCATGTTACGCGACGTAAGCGCAGCAGTGCCAAGACGGATGCCACCCGGCGTTTGTGCGGAGGCGTCGCCCGAAACAGCGTTTTCTGTAAAGACGAGTTTGCATAAACTGTGCGAGGAAAGGAGAAAAACGCACTGTTGATGGTAATGCCAAGGAGGTCACACACTTTTTCGACCTTGCTACCAGTCAAACCGAGGGGCCGGAGGTCCCAAAGGACAAGGTGGTTATCGGTACCACCCGTCTGGAGCTTGTAACCACGCTCGATGAGGTAGGCACCCAACGTTTTCGCATTGGCGATGACCTGACGTGCGTATTGCTTCCACTCGGGCTGGGAAACCTGGAGGAGTGCAGTCGCGACGGAGGCAATAGCCTGCAGGGAAGTGAACAAGTTACGATGAGATAACAAGGGTATGAGGGGAATAGACGAACGTGGTTGTGGGGACCACCTTGACAAGCAGGGAAAACAGCCTCGTTCACACGCTTCTCGAGATCTTGGTAATTTTGTCCGTCTTTTCGGAAGAAGATCAGACCTGCTCGTGGTCCGCGAAGAGTCTTGTGGCTAGAGGAAATCAGTTTTTCTGGGTCAGCACATGAAAGCACGTATACGTACGTCGTTGTGGTGACAACATCGCAATAGTCAAAGGGGTTATTTAGTTCCTGTGCTGCGATCAAACCGCTCGTGTGGGCAATGTCGGCCATCAGATAAGCACCCTCCCTGTCGCAGATGGCCTTGAGTGCTGCATAGTCCCAGTCTCGGGGGTATGCGGAAGCACCGCAAATGATCAAACGGGGCTTGAATATCTTTGCCTGCTTGTCCAGGGCGGCATAATCGACCAGTTGCGTCGAAGGGTCAAGACCATACGGGAACGACTGGAAGTAGATGGAAGATGCGGTCATTTTCTTCTTCGCAGTCTGTAGAGAACCGATCAATCGGTGTGGGGAACCAGAACGTCGGGACGTACATAGTAACCATGGGTGAGGTGGCCCCCATCGGGTAGGCCGAGTCCCATGAGTCTGTCCTGGGGTTGAATCAGTGCCGTCAAGGCTGCAAAGCTAGGAAAATGCGGTCAGTCTTGTTAGATCCGATAACATGCGAAACGTCACACACTTGGCCGTCTGAATGGGGAAGACGTTTCGACACTCAGCCCAAGAGACTTGTTTAGAGTGTATGGACATACGCTTCCAGAATAAGGCTGAACGTTGACCCCCCATTTTTCGGGATCGAGGTTGAATGCTTGCAAGGCCCGCTTACGGCAAAGGATTTCGAGTTCGTCGATCCACTCGTTACCACCATAGTATCTGGCACCAGGAAGACCCTCGGAATACTTGTTCGTCAGGATGGAACCATTGGCCTCGATGGCTGCGCGGCTGGTCAAGTTCTACGAGGGTAATCAGACGAGGGGGGAAAGAAGAAAAAAAACGCGAAAAACGCACCTCTGAAGCAATGAGTTCGAGACCAGAATACTGCCTCCAAGTTTCCTTGTCGATGATGTTCTGTACCTCTGGATCGATCTCGGACAGAGGTGCGTACAAGACCTTGTTCTAGAGCAAGTTTAGAAGAGACTCGGGTCAGAGACGAAGAAGAGGGCGCACAAATGCAGGAGTGTTTGCAGTGGCCATTAGACGAGCTCCGAAGGTTGGTTGGAGGATGGTGGAACGAAGAAGAGACCGCAGCATAATTGAGCAAATTAAATCCTCTCTCTTTAAGATGCCGGATAACGCCGATGCACACTGACACTCTGAGATGGCGACGACGAGCGAACGAACAAGAAAAATTTGTCCCACTCCGAGACCGTGCAAATCTTCCGGTTTCACAACTTTAGGTACTCGGATCTTCTTTCCAGGGTCACCTTGAGAATCTCCGTCTCGCGCCTGCAGGTTTCACACCAGACACGACAAACATATATTTGCAAGTATAGATAGCTACACATATCTCAGTCTTTTTTGAACAGTCCAAAGCGCTTCCGATTTCGCTTGGCCTCTATCCTTCTCCTTACCTCTTGCTCAATCTCCTCCTCGCTCTCCTTGACGCCCGAGGTATACCATACCACGGTCAGCATGCCAATGACAGCCGTGAGTACACACCTATAGATGACTCGTCAGTCGTGTCCGTTTGGATATCATCCTCACTCACCCCGTCATGGCCAGGATGCCCTTTGGTAGCCAACCCATCTTTTGTGGCCAAGGTCCCAAAGGTAGCCCCGATAGATCCGTCGTTGACGCATATCCAGCGGCATTGCCCGACTGAGGATAACCTTGGGCTGCACACTGTTCATAGAGCGATGATGGGACGATTCCTGCGGCTCGCTCCTGGATCTGAAGCGGTGCTTCGATGAACTGGACTGCGAGACCAGATTCCAGATGCCATTCAATGTGACCTGGTCAAAACGTGATTCATAGTCTCGCGAGCGCGTTTGGAGAAACGTACAGTGAAATAGCCAAGCGCCAGGATTGTCTGCAACGACCCGGAGCGTCACGGACGAGCCGCCTGGGATGGTGATAGTATCGCGACGCATTGGATTAGCTTGCCCCTCGATAAGCGGAGGATTCAACGAAAGATTCGTCGAGGTGTAGTCCTGGGCGCGATGGACAATCTGGAAAGTATGACCATGCAAGTGGCTGGAGTATCACGGATTCAGCAACGAAACTGCGCCAGGAAAAATATTCCGCACAATGGGTGTGATCCCTTGTCTGAATTGTTGACGATGATATCGACAACATCAAGATGATTGAGCACGATGCTGTAAGGTCCGTATGCTTCTTGGACCGTTGCGTTCTCTCCAAGAGTAAGCGCAGAGACGATGGCGGGCACAAGGGGAGAGTTGTAGACATAACCGTTTAGGGTTGCATGGTTGGTGCCATCATTCATGGTTTGAAAGACTATTTCTAATCCAATTGTTTCCGAAGCAACGGGTTGCGGGATGGGTACGACAGGAACCATGACGGTATCGTTGGTAAACTGGTAGCTCGGTACCGGACCCAGGTCAGTGATATTTTGGTCCTCGGCATACGTGATGGAAGAAGTAAGATCTATTTCGGTGGAGTCGAGTGGAGCGTTGACGCCAGATTTAGGGACACGTACTGATCTGGAGCGCCGCGGGAACGTAGTCAAACATGGTAGTGTCCATGTTGGCATGGATCATCCAGTTCGAAGAAGTATCGTTGCGAGCCTGAACGAGGACAGAGTATCGCTGTGCGGCAGAGATGCTCAACATGTCGATGGGGTATTCTTCGATGTCGGTCTGGGGGGCAGGTTAGGCTTGGTGAGTCTGTAAGAGGAGCCACTTGCACTGTCCGCTTCGATGACGGTCATCTGGTGACCGTCGATCCAAAAGTAAAAGGCAGTGAATGCGGACGTGTTTATGATCCTGAGACGATAGGTGAGCCCTGGAACAAACGGCAGGGTCGCGTTCTCGTTGAAGCCGACGCCAGAGGTGCCCGAGGTGCCAGGGATGGGAGGCAAGTAGGACGCGTTTTGTGCAAAGTAGATCAAGCCGGAATCTAGAGACGGGTGACGATGGAGCGTGGGATGCAGGACACGAGATACCTGGTATCGGTTCATTCCCGCTCGGGTTTGAAATGCTGATAAAACTCTGAAGGAGCGTGGCGTGTTCTTGGTGATACCAGTCGCCAAGGATGACGGTGAACTCTTGGTCGTACTTGTACGTCTCGTTCTGGGGATGCAGCACGAGGGGAGAGCGGAAACCGTCGACGTATTGTCCCTGAGACAAATAAGGTTGTGTGGCAAGCGGGAGCGGGATCACGTACGTATGCGTGGGCATGGGCCCAGAAGGTGCCGTGCTGGCCCGAGGAATTGATTGGCACGAGATAATCGTACGACTGGCCGGGGGGGATGCCGCTGCGGGGAGTGAGCGGGACGGCGGACACGCTCGCGACACGCACCATTGGGAGACAAAGGCCGCGCCGTCCATCCAGCTGGTGGAGTTAAAGTACATACCATGGTGGTGAAGCGAAGTAGGCGCGTCGAGCGAGTTTGTGAGGTGGACGAGGAGCGAGTCCGAGTTGTTGACGGCGATGTAGGGCGGGCTGTGGACGGGTCGGGTGAGCACACGGAGAGAGCCGGAGAGACGCACGGCCAAGAGTCGTTGATGCCGACGACACGGCGGGGAAAGAGACCGTCGGGGTTGACGCCGTCGACGTAGGTCACGTTCCACCACAGCTCCTGCACGCCGCCGCGAGCGACGGAGGCGGCGGCAAGGACGGAGATGACGAAGGCAAGCATGGGTTTCCCATTCACATCGTTACGCTCTTTTATGTATTCCGTCAGGGCGACGCGAGGGGGTGTCCAAATATTATCTGATAAAAATATATATATCTGATAAGATCCCGATCCTGGGATTTTGATTTTTTTTTTTTTTTTTTATCTCCGAAGCCGCATATCAGATAAAACCCACCATATGCCTCCCCCCCTCCCCGGTTCCCTCCACCAACACCATGCAGGACCTCTTTTCCGTCACCATCTTCTTCGTCGTCTTCCGCGAGTCCCTCGAGGCCGCCATCATCGTCTCTGTCCTCCTCAGCATCGTCGAGCAGGTACTCCACAAGCAGCCTTCCACCGGCAGTCTCGCCTCTTCTCGCGTTCCCTCACCGGCGCACACTCCACCCGTCGACCTCGAGGCTGTCCCAGGTGTCCCCGTCGTCTCCCCCCAGGTCATCAAAAAACTCCGAATCCAGGCATGCTCCCCCTCGACGCGTCTGCCTGCTTCTGACGCGCATACAGGTCTTGCTTGGTGCAATAATTGGCTTGGCCATCGCCATCGCCATTGGTGCCGCGTTCATCGCCATTTGGTTCACCCAGGCAAAAAACCTTTGGTCGTCCTCTGAGCAGCTATGGGAAGGTGGCCATCCCTTGACACATCCTGTCGTAACGACCCTAACGCCCTTTTAGGCATATTCGAGCTCATCGCTTCTCTCATGATCTTTGTCATGGGTGTCTCCATGCTCAAAATGGAGAATGCACGTACGAAATGGCGTATTAAGCTTCAAAACGCCTTTAGTGATCATCGTACGCGCTCCCCCGTCCCCAACGCGCGTCTCTCACCTCGTCTTCCAGAGCACGACAAGGGCGCAAAAACCGGAAAATGGGTCCTCTTCATTCTTCCCATGATTACCGTCCTTCGCGAGGGTGCCCTGCTTTCCCTCGCCTTGCCGTCTCCTCGCTTACCTCTCCACGCAGGTCTCGAAGCGGTCATTTTCGTCGGTGGCGTCTCCCTCTCAGAGCCTGCGACCTCCATTCCCATCGCTACCATCGTTGGTCTCATCTGCGGCCTAGTTTGCGGCACCCTTATTTATCAATTCGCCAGCAGAACCGGCACGTATCCCGTCGCTCGCCTTCCCCGCCAAGTCCTGATAACGTCCCGTAGCCTTCAAAGTGTTCCTAATTTGCATGACAAACCTCCTCTTACTCATTGGTGCTGGTCTCTTCTCCAAAGCTATTTGGGCGTTCCAAGAAAACGCATTCATGCACTTCATTGGTGCTTCTACCGACGACACTGGCGGAACCGGTCCTGGCTCGTATGACGTCCGAGGCAATGTTTGGCACCTCAATTGTTGCAGCGCGCGCACGGGAAGCTGGTCACTCTTTAACGCCGTCTTTGGCTGGCAAAATAGCGCGACATGCAAGTCATTTTTCCTCGTTTGTACCACTCGCCATGCTGAACATGCTCACAGTGGGCAGCGTCTTGTCGTATGTATTCTACTGGCTGGCCGTCGTGGTCGTACTCGTGTACTACAAGTTTAAAGAGGTAAGCCTGGGTCTGGCTATCGAACCACCCGGCTAGACGTCTTTACAGGGGCGCACAACGATCTTTGGGTGGGAGTCGGCAAAAGGAAAGCAGAAGCGTCTTCAACGCGAAGCCAAAGAAGAAGTCGCTACCCCTGCGGAAAAGGACGCTCAAGTCCAAGTTTCCGAAGCTACCTAGATGGTTCAACTCCAGCGGTGGTCGCTGTGGAATATACCTCGTTGTACAAGTCTACCCAATTTGTAGAAACGGGTTGTATAAATTGTTGCAAGATACAGCATACGTGACATTGAGGTGATTAGTATACAAATAGTCCATTATCATGCAAGAATGCCAATTACCACGACAGGACCCCCCCCAAAAGCAATTGAGTGCGATCTTCGGGTCCTAGATTGATAAGTCTAGCTTGAACAGGCAATATAACAACGTCGCGCTCTTGCAAACCGGACACTCGGATTTCGCAACGATGGCCTGCGTGATGCACCTGCGAAAAGGAAAAGAAGGAATAAAGTAGTGGAGCCGCCTGTCAACGTCCACGCCACGCATCAGCACCTGACAAAAAAAACGCACCTTTGACAAAATAGATGCCCGCATATCGTCGCCGTCATGTCCTCGCAAGGGTCCCGGCGACAGATCCGGCAGTGTAACGGGTACGTCACGCTGCCCGTCCCCGCATTCGCTCCGACACCGACAGCCGCACCCGAACTCGCACCCGCACCCGTGCCTGCCCTCATTTCGCCAATCGCGCGTACGTACGCGTTCGCTGCATCCAGCGAGTCAAGCGACGATGACGATGAAGGCAAACGAATCGGCGCACGGCCCGACGACCGCGAACTCGTAGCAACCAACACCGCCCGGTTCTCTCGGATATACTCGGGTATGCCTTCGGCCGAGACGAACACGATCGACTGAGAACTCGACGACGTTGGCGAGTGAGAACTGTTTCAAAAAAAAAAAAAAAGGAAAAAATGAAAAGAAAAAAAAAAGGGGGGACCCGTCAGCTTCTGACAAACGGCAATGATGAGCAATGGCGGGAGTACCTCAGGTCAGAAAACGGTTCCGTGGACGCGGACGAGAGAGACGAGAGCGGTCGATCGTGCGACGAGGCGTGGCATTGTGACCGACTCGCATTGCTGCCGTGCTCCGAGGGCGTGGGCGAGGGCACGTAACGCCGTTGGCCCATATTTATGGGCACCTCTTCGCTCCTGTTCAAGACAGGCTCTTCGAGCGGGAGTGGCATCGTAGATGGGGTCAGCTCCAACGCCAACTCCGTCTGGGATGGGGTAGGGACGTCTTCGTCGCCAAGTTCACCGGGCGGACAAGTAGCTTCCGAAACAGAAGCCAGTGGCGCATCGTCCCCAGGTTGTGTACCATTCTCCTGGTGCTCCCCGGGGGGTCGCTTTTCTGCGAAAGGCGACTCTGTACCGGGGCTCGCCTGACGTGTGACATGAGCAAATAGTGCCAGACCAGAATAAAAGGTACAGACCCTTGCGTCGTCCTCCATCTCCGCGCTCGAGGCATGCACGTGCCTGATGTGCTACCGAGCATATTAATATACTAGCAACGCGTTTTTTTCCGCCACGACTTGGACACACACCTCGACCATCTCGGCCGCGTTTTTCTTTCCTAGACCGCAAATTCCGCACGACGGGTGTGCGGAAGACTCCGCGTAATGCAGTTCCAGATCGTCCCTGTCGATGACCATGCCGTCGCAGTCCCAACAGACTACGACGGGGTGGTCCGACTCCACGTGCTGACGGACAAGTTTCAATGTTAGCGCTTCTTTAATTAAACGTTGATAGAAACCGTACAGCACAGAGGGCAAGGTTGTCCGCAAAGGACCTGGCGCACTTGGCACACGTTGGATGGCCGAGCATATGGTCCTGCAACATCTCGTCCGAACAGCAACGTGTCGGACAGAGCTGACACGAGAACGACGAGAGACTCTGTAGGTGTTCCAGGAGTGACTGCTCGTCGTCGAACTGGGTGTAGCACGTCAGGCAGTGGGGCCGGAGAATGGTTACGCGAGCCGCGCAAACGTGATCGCGAAGTTCATCTTCAGTCTCAAAGACCCTCAAGCAGGGCATACACTGAAGCATGACGGGGCGGTGATGCGTAGAATGGGCGTCATTGGCAGAAGCGAAGGTCCTGGCATCATCGTGTGTCGACTTGTCTGCGTTTGACAACAGAGGAGGCATGGGCTGACACGTCGAGCACGAGCTAGGCTCGAGCGAATCCCCGCAGGAGCAAACCTGTTCGGGGGTTGCCGTATCGGGAGTAGTTTCAATTGACAAGTGAGTCATTTCTACGTCTTCCAAGACCGAATCCGACGAACGAGAAGACGTGGTCAATGATTCCGAACTCTCGTCTGCCCCCTGAGTGACAGAAGTTGACGACTCTTTCTCGACAACGGTCGTCGAATTTGGCGTCTTTGCCGGCGATGGGATAGACGGCGGAGGTGTAGGAAGGACGCAGTTGGTGGGGTTATGACCGCATGACTTTTCGTGCGCATCCCTGTCGTCTTGGGTGAAGAATTTGGTTATACGCATGAAAAGGTTGGATGGACAATAGCGACATTTGAAATGCGGTATATTCTTCTCGTGCTCCTTGAGCCACACAACCGAGGAGAAGCTTTGAGCGCAGAGCCCGCATTTGAAGTTGTGCATCTGGTCGATGTGTTTCCGCCGGGCATCTTCGGAAGGAAATCTAGAAGCGCAGTAGGAACATATCAATTGAGGATGCTTGTCATTTTCGTGTTGGTTGCGAGCTTCTTGTGATTTGAATTTCTTGTCACAGTAGTGACAGTCGACAGCGGGGTGCTTTGCTTGTTCGTGTTGCTCTCGCGCCTCCTCCGAGTCGAACTTCCTGTCGCAATACTGACACTCGAACGACGAATGCTTGGCATCTTCGTGTTGTTCTCGCGCCGAATCAGAGTTGAACTCCTTGTCGCAATAACGACATTCGAACATCTGGTGTTTGGCTTCCTCATGCGAGTCGCGACCATTGGACGTGGTAAAGCTGCGATCGCAATAGCGACATTCAAAGCTGGAGGGGTGTCTACTAGAGTTCCTGTGCTGGTACCGAAGAAAATAAGCCACTCCGCGGGTGGTCTCGCAACGAGCACTAACCATTCGGACCGCATTGTCATCCACGAAGTAACGGTCAGGACACTGGGGACAGTAGGGCATCCTAAACACTGGCACTGGCACTGGTAATGGTGAGAGTGCCACCACCTCGGTTTCGCACGGTTCGAGTTCCATCATCTTTCCCCTATTCATGGAACCGTCGTCACGCCAACCCATTTAGTTGTAAAGGGAAGTGCCGCCATGCCAGTACTTCTTGTCTACAGCTTCGACGACGTTGACGATGAATGACGCGGGCTCGTGATGAACTCGCTGGAATAAAATTATTGCTTAATATGGGTTTTTTGGTCACTCCTCGCCAAGATCGCCTGCACAATGTCAATCGTAGACTTTGTCTCCCGCATCCAGTCGACTGCTCGTGCGACAATTCTTCCACTCTGACGCATTCGATGACCCAGGACCGTGTTGATCAGCGGCACCGAAACGATATTCTGGATCCAGTCAAAGTTCAGGGCAAAGTATTTCACTGACGGTCAAATGGTGACGCATGTCAATTTCAGATCTTTCCCGGCGACGCGATTATCTCGATCCCTCGCGATGATCAGGCCGAGAGACTGCAAAAGTGGCATAATCCATATATCAACATATCGACATGTCAAACTCATAGGAAGATGGGATCGAATTTTGAAAAGCTATCGCTCCACGCTCAAGCCGACGTATCAATGCGGAACAGGCAATACAACAGGGTCGGTGCCTCACAAACAGGACACCGGGCATTCTTCATAACCGCCGTAGAGATGCATCTGCAGAAGCTCGGCTTAGAACGCTACTTGGTGGAAATTCGTTCGAGACGACACGTACTCGTAGCAAAACAGATGGCCGCATGTAGTCGTCGTCGGTTCCTCGCAGTGATCTCTATAGCAGGACCTGCAATGGTACGAGGGAGGGGGCACTCCATTCGACCGTCTATTGTACGTGAAGACGCGGTTTGCCTGGCCGTTGGTCCATTTTCTAGTCGGACGCTTGAGAGCTGAAAAACGTGGTAATTTACTGACACCTGTATTGCAGATATACGTCAACTATGCTTCAAGGTAAAACCAAGGCATACCATTCATCTTTAACTTGGCTGAACCTGGCCGAGGGAATACAATCGGTGGGTCGAGGGACGAATCGCTCGACGTGGATTGCCTGTCCCATGCATGATCCGACAAGATGCTCTCTTCAAAGCGCACCTCTCGGCGGCGTGTTCGTTCGCCGAGAGAGAGTCCTCCGGAGGATAAAACAGGTGACGAAATAGCCGGACTGCGAGGTGGAGGAGACGGTGGTTCTTGCGTCTCTTGCGTAAGTGACAGATATGCTCGCGCTTCCCGAAGATAATCTGGCGTCATGCTCGCGGAGATGCTGATGCCAGCCGACTCGGGGGATATGGAACTGGGACACCCCGAATTACTAGAGGACAACGTCAATGAGACAAGCATTCCATATGCGACATGATTGAATCTGACCACCACCTTGCGCTACCAGTTAACTGTGTCGAGCTCGGAACCAGCAAGCTCAATTGTGGGACGGTGTGTTCGGATGTTGCGGTCTGGCCTATGGAAAGTGAGCCACCTACACCGTTGGTCGTTGATATCGAACGGGGATGAGGCGAGGATCTCCTAGATTCCGTTTCACTCGTCATCGTCCAACTCGACGATGTACACGACGGGGATACTGCACCCGGGTCGGGTAGTTTAACGACGGGAGAGATTAATGGAGGAGAGCGTGTAAACGAGCTGCTAGAATCGCTACCCTCGTCATCGTGTTCTGTTGTGGCCACAGTAGTCACAGCAACCGCGCTGATTCCCTGGGTCAGCGAGAACAAAGGGGCTGGCTCTGGTCGAGGACTAAACAGACTCCGGAGCTCGACAGGTTCAATTGTCGGCCTCAGGGATACGAGAGGAGTCCCGACCGCCGGAATAGTCGACAAGGGAGTATGGTTAAATTCAGGAGACGCCTTGAGGTGTTCACCGACGTCGAGAGACAACGTTTCGATGGTCACGTTCCAAGGCTGACCATCAGTGGGAGAACGTTGCTCGACAGAAAGTGTGGAGCTGCGCGAATGAGACCCGGATGAACCATCACCGGATCCAACAGGCACCTTCTGGGATGTCGGACTAGAGTGGCCACTCAGACTGGGAGGTAAGGGGATAAATGACGCGTATGGGAGGCTGGCACTGCCCTCGAAGCCCCACACAGGGTCCAAAGCTTGGGCACTCATCAAGGGACTTGGGGGGTCGTCAGATACCGGTACCGCAACTTTGATGTCGGACTCTGCGGCTGCAGGGCCCGAGCATCCTTGATCACCGCAGCGCGGACGGTGAATAGTGAAAAGGTGCTAGACACGTGTTATCACGGGATTATTCGTTAGAACTCTGGTTCTCACATATTGGTACGCATCCGCATCAGCAAACCTGACATTGCAGTCTTCGCATTTAGGATGATTGAAGAAGTGATTGATATGATTCTGCAAGGTATCCGGCGAATCAAAGTGCCATTGGCACAGATAACAATGACATTCGGGATGTGTAGATGCGCCGTGCTGCACGATAGTTCCAAGTCAAGGAAAGGATGACAACGGGTCCTACACTCACGTCCGTATAATCGAACCGATCTCTAAATCCGACACCACATTTCTCACACTTGGGGTGTTTCCGCGAACTCGAGTAGTGAACCGCGAGTTCTTCCTGATCGAAATATTCACCTTCACATACATGACACTCGACGCGTGGGTGGACTTCGTCGACGTGCTGCAAATTCTCATCAGTATTTCTGGTTCAACGTAGTAAGAGAGGAATTTACGGTGCTATAAGTGCTGTCGTCCTCGAATCCAAGATTGCACTTGTCGCAGTGAGGGTGAACATCACGCGGAGAGTCCCTGTAGTGTTCAAAGAGCTGATCTTCTTCGGCGTATGCTAAACCGCACGAGCGGCATGCATAAGGGGAACGGTGCTGCTCTAGATGCTCTTCAAGCGACCTCATGTCCATATAGAGACCATCGTGGCAAATAGGGCACGAATGAACCGTAACGACATGGACGTCGAGGTCCGTCTGGGATAAATAAGCCTCGTGGCAAACGTCACATCGGAAAACTCGGTGACGTTTCGAAGCTGCAAGTGCCTCTGCGATAGGTTCCGCGGAAAATCGGAGGGAGCTCGGATCTGGACTTGGCTTCGGAGAAGCAGGGTGAACCGAATTCATATGCTAATTTCAAGTGAATACCGAAACCCCCCTTTAACCCCAAATCGCAAAACTTACCGCGCGTAATGCGTTATCATCTTCAAAGCCGAGACGGCAAACAGTGCAAACTGGATGGTCGTTATCTGCGGTAGTGAAGTGAAGTGCTCGTTCCTCCTCAGTCTGGTACCGCGTCCCACACTTCTTGCACGGAATAGGATGGGAGTGCTCGATCATGTGATCGGCCAAAGTCTGGGCATCTCTCAGAATACCATCGTGACATACGGAGCATGAGTGGACGATGTCAACGTGTTCTTCAAGCGCCGCCGTCGATAGACAGATAAGGTGGCAAATGACGCACTCCGCACCCGTCGGATGCTTCGCAGCTACGTGGGCTTGCAACCCGGCCTGACCTTTGAATTCTTTCTTGCAAAGACCGCAGACGGCGGAAGCTCTGCCGGGGGCGTTGGGGATACTTTTGCTTGTGGACTGAGAACTCGCCGGACGAGGGATAGCTGGACTAGAGCTTCCATGGGGAACGGCTTCTGAAGTAAAGTCCGCCGGAGATTTACTAGACTGAACTGTTCGATGTGTCTCCTCGAAATGGTTATTCCACTCGACGAGAGAAGAGGAGAGGTAGCCACACTTTGAGCATGGGATCTTCCCATGGGAAGGCCGATGCATTTCCAGATCAGCAAGAGAGTTAAAGCTCGCTCGGCAGTCATTACAATGATGTAGAGCACGTTTCACTGCAACATCTGGTTTATCGGTCGTCGAATTGCCGTTCACGGTAGTCGAGGACGTGGAGACTCTGCAAGTCTCTAATTGGCGTCCAAGCTCCGGGGAGCCTGGGGACCTGGGGGACGTAACGCGAGGTGGGAAATGTTGTTTAGCTTTCTGGTGGCTGATCAAACCGACGGGGGTAGAGAACCTCTTGTTGCAGACGCAACATTGGGTAGTAGAGGCGAGTTTACTGGGACCAGCGGGGCTGGTGGGTACATTCGAATGTACCTCTGAAATATGCTGGAGAACATACAAAATATGAGACTCCAATAACCCCTAAAGCAAAACTTACAGTCGTCAAATTGCCGATTTCGACGAAGGAGGGCTGGTTGCCAGCCGGGCAAAAGGGGCAATGGGGCATAGGTGGTAAATTAGTTGGTAAAGTCTCGCTCGCCCCAGGTCCAGTCTTATAAGAGACCGGTGCCCCAGTACACGACGCCACCGCGTGTTCTGAAAGGGCTGCTCACCTCACTTCGTCAACTGACCCAGATACGGAATTCTGCGTCCAGAAGCCATAGCCTACAGCATGCTTTTCCAACGCGTACTACAGAAATTCCTTCGCCACCAACCTATCCAAGCGATATATTGAGATCCTGGTATCGAGACTCCATGGGTTCTCCAGGTGGGAACCATCGGTCTTTAATAGTAATCCGTTCAATGAAAATGGGCGTCTGCACGTTGGAACCCTGTGACGCATCCCGGACATCTAAGCATTGGGGATGACCACCATCATTCGGAGTATCGATGACACGATACTCGAAGACTATTTGAGGTGCTTCACGAAGTGTCACGAGCCCTAGGGCTGAATGGTGTGTAGAAGAAAACTGGGCCGCGACTGGACCGCTACCAAGTCAAGGTCTACTACTTGTCTTCGACATCGTGAGTTCGTCACTCGACTGGTCTGGTTACATTTTCTCAAGGCATCGCGTACGACCCGCTTACCGTATCGTGACTCTAACGGTGGGGTGCGAACGGGCTGGAGTGGCACATAAAAGGACGATGCATGGGACTCGAATCAAGATATCTGAGATTCAGGTTCGTAACTAACATTTCATTTCAACGACCGTAATCCACTTCGTCACGAATCTTGGGATCCTGTTCTTTTTAGGTATTTCAATCCCTTGCCCTGACATACGCCAGTTACCTTCGCTTTCTGAACCAACCCCACCCTTACCCCACAGCCCAGGCGGTGAGTCGCGGAGAAGACTGTCTAATATCGCTGACACTCGGCCCCAGATCTTTCTTCATCATGTCCGCATCATTGGGGCTCGTTGTGGACTAGCTCCCCTTGTCAGAAGCCATGTCTTCGCAAAACCCATCTTGACGCAAGAAAATGTGTCAAGATGGGCTCTGTGTTCGATTGGTTTGACAATGAGTAATACACTACGAACAATATCTAAGATAGTTGGTGTACTGGAGGCTGTATTCAACTTTGACAGCGACCGATTACGGACGTGGAAATTAGCACTCAAGAACATATTTATACCTGATTGCTATTTGTTAATTCGATTTTGAAAAAAAAAAAAGCCCCTTCGTCAAACTCCGTTTTACGTTTCGATCTAACGACTGGGCTGCAACTGTGAGGCTTCCGACTTAACCGAGGGCTCACGTTCAGCAAGCCATGTGGATCTCGGATACCTTCTCGACGCGAATAAATTCCTTCCCGCCAATGATCTGCTCGGCTTGGTACCTCGCTGTCAGCACCTTCACAATGGCGACGGTGTCTACTTTCAAGCCTGCCTTTATGGAGAACCAAATGCTCGGTTGCTACACCGCAGCGTGGGTCCAACGAGGTCTTTGACGAACCTGGCGAGATGCACTAGTGCACGCATGACCTTAATTTCCAGGCTCGACGTTCCAAACTTCCCAGTGCAGCAGTCAATGCGTTCAGAGATGCAAATACCTTACACGTGTTATATATTTAGACACGACACATCATAACCGCAAGCATGTAGAGAGAGCAGATACTGAGTCGATTGAATGGGTTCGTGGCGTCAGTCATCGATGAAGAATTTGTAGGCGGCACGCCATGCCCTGTTCCCTCCATGTTCGATGACATCCTAAAGGTAGGCATAAGCACCCGAGAATAATGCATGACCACGTATTCAGCCCACCCCATGGCAAGGGATTATCCGGTCAAAGTCCCAGGAAGCCACCGTTTTTGCATCGCGTTTCACCGCTCTAGAGATCACGTTCAAATATGACCGGTAGCTAACGAGGAAGACCTCACTCGGCGTCGGTGGTAACACCTTCAAGTACCTTTTGGTGAGCCCACGAACTTGGCTTCAATGTTGCTTGAGGAATCCACTTGGAACATTTCGAGTACTAGAACAAGTTAGAGAGCGGGCCACGCGACTCGTGTCACTCACTTGTTCAGTCGCCGGTAGATTAAAAAGGAGGTCTGCTTGAACTAGGGACCTTGAAGCGATATGAAGGAAGGCCACGTCTTTGTTTCTAACGCCAGAGAAATAGCTGAATCCGTATCATAATCTACGCCCAGCAGTGCACATCGCCCGGCATACCAGTGTTTGATCTAGAAAAGAGTCAATCAAGCGTCTAGAATATGCCGTTTTTACTCACATCTCCTTCAAAGCCGTATTGCGTGCCGGGTGGGTCACGGCCCCAAACTAACACGAGCTCACGGTACATCGTGTCACGGGACCAAAAATGTACTCACGTCCATCAAATGGAAACGATTTTTCTTTCATCCTCTTGATCGTGTCTTCCACCCCGATAACCTTTGCATCAGGGAACGCCATTTTAAACTCCAAGAGGTACAGGTGGTGGACGGTGTCAGCATTAATGATGTACCTGGTTGTGCGCGTAAAGAAGAAACAAAGCAAGCCCAGTCAGAGACATACTTGACTGGTCCAAGCTCATTGATCTTGGACTTGGTTTCATGATCCAGAGGGGTCGATGCAAGCACCCAAACGCCCCCGTCTCTTAATTTGATAGCTGTCGATCTACCACCGATAGGAAATAAGCCATATCTGGCGAAGGGACTGGAGGAAGATAAGACGGGGTTGACTCGCTCGGCGCAGAACGAACCGGGAGAACGTCCAGACGTCCTTGACCACCTGATTCACACATTGTAGCACAAGACATTGAAGGTTGATAAAGGTTACCTCGCGGATAACGGTATCTCCCATATTGTCTCCGGTGATTCTTGGGCCTGAGGAAACCTTCTGAGGGTGGAGGTGGAGGTGGTGTTACGGTGAGGTAGAGGGGAGGTTATACCTCACGATGCTGACGTCAGACTGCAACCCTGAAACATGCCGAGAAAACGTGAATGATCTCTTGATGGAACGGCGTGCTGTGTTCTTCCAGTAGCACCATGTACATACGCATTGTGACTCCAATGATCGTCCCCCGGAACCGTGGGTGCGTCAACCCCGCCATACCCAAAATACACGAAGTAGACCACCCTACATGAGATACAAAGAAAAAAACAAAAAACATCATCCCCTAGGATACACGCATGTCCTAATCCAATCCTCGACCATTCGGTGCGCTCCGATACAACGTCGGCGAATCAAAGATGAACGCATCCAGCTCCGACTCGGACCCACTATCGTCTTCAGACTCGTCCGAATACTCATTGGGCTTACCGATATGAAACACGTCCGTGAACGGCGTTTGCGGCGCGTCATTGGAGTTGTCGGTCGACCGCGCAATGATGGACGCCACGCGCTCCTCCAGCTGCTGACTCGGCACCAATATCCGGGGTTGTGGCTTCGTGTTTTGGAAGAACTCGCTTAGTTCATGGAGGTCCTGGACCAACACGCCGAGGTCCTCGTCCAGTGCATCTGCAAACGACATGATCTGCGAGCGCGACTCGAGATCAATGTACGACGGGCGCAGTGCACCGATGCATGTCTGTGCGACCGCCATCATGTTGTTCCTGCAAGTCGATCGCCGGGATTTGACTCGAGAGATGCACCAGCCCGAATCTTCAGGGACGCCAAAAATATCCCCTTCGTCGACGGGAGTGGCATTAACCGAGGTATGCATGCTCATCCTGAGAACGTTGCGCGAATTTTGTCCTCCAGACACCTTGGTCGGCTCTTCGAGCACGTCAAGCGCTTGTGCAGCCAGGTCACCTTCGACTAGTCGCAATAGTGGCATTAGATGTTCTGTCGCGAGCGAGTGGTGCGCGTTCCGCGGGTCACGTTGCTGGAAAAACACCTTCAACACCTGCATCGTCTGAACGCGCATCCAGTTCTCCTTGTTAAGCACAAGACCCAGGAGGAGCGTGGCGATATCCGACCAGTACGTCGCCGAATAATATTCGCGGAGCCCAGTGATAGACTGTCGAAGGAAGTCGTCCTTGGTACGGAAGCGATTCTTGACGAAAGAGGTCATGATGCGCGAGATGGTATCCCGGCCTTCTCTTGAAGCGAGGCTGGCAATAGAGGTACAAAAATCGTCGAGAGCTGCGTCACGATTGTCGCGAGACATTGAATGCAAGCACCATGGAAGGGAGAGGGCAAAGAGATCGCATACACGACGTTCAGAGGGCTCGATGAGTCGAGAGTCTGAGATCCGAGTCAGCTGTTGAAGTGCAGCAAAGGTATCACCCATGGCCGTCGCCGAGCGAAGACCGCTCAAAAGACACGTCTGTAAACTGTATGCGCCGTTCCAAGACTCGGGGCACTCGGCGAGTACAGTTTCGACAAACTCCGCATTGTCTAGATCCACCTTGCCGAGCAACACGGTCAAGAGCTTGACAGCCGCGACAAATTCCGATTCAACGACTGTCATGAGACACGACACCGTCGCCCAGAAAAGGCGAGGAAGCAAGGTAGGATTGAGGTCATCCGAAGCCACAGAAACTGTGAGCGTCGACACGATCGCCTCGGCAAAGTGGTGGAGTTCCTTCTCGTCGTCGCTGATGGTTGAGCACAAGCGACTGAGAATATGTCCGAGGACGTCTTGAGAAAGGGGGACGTTCAGCAACCGAAAGACCTGAAGAGACCGCTTGGCGATGCTGCGGATATGGCAGTGTTCGACGTAGGGAATGGATAATGCAGCAAGGTTCTTCGCCAGGTCCGGGACGGACTGCCCGATGACGCTCACTACATGGTCAACGACGTACTTCATGCGAGGCATAACAACCTCCTCCGCGTCACTGTCCGACCAAAAAAGTGAGTCCCCCTGGCCCTCCATGGCCTCGATGATCGAAAGCAAAGGCACTTGTGCAGCCTGTCCCGCCTTCTCAGTGGCCGATAGGTATCGGGGCACGCAGGCCCTCATGAGCTGGAACAGCATACGGCGTGCAGCGGATCTCAGCATCGAGACCCTATGATCCAGATGAGAGAGCACGGCGGACAGGATAACGGGTATCTGTTCCTGGTTCGTCCATATGCGCTCGAGAGAGACGGAGCCAATGTACACCATTGCGTACTGAGCAGAACCCAAGAGTTGTCGGGGCTGATCGTCTGCGAACAGCACGTCGAGATCTGACCAGAGCTCGAGGTCCTCTGGACTTGGCTGTTCGAGCCGGTGCTCAAACGTGGGTAACATCCTCTCCGGACTGCAAACACTGCACAGTTCCTGGAAAATCTGTACGCCCGCCGCTGAACGAGACAGACACGCGATGACCTCGCAAGCACACCTAACGAAGGCATTGGTAGCGACCTTGAGTGATTCGTTGATCAAGAAGGATGCAACGGCTCGTCCCGCCAGTGGATCTGGTACTTCGACAAGCCGGGCCCAGATAACGGCAATCTGCTCCGGTTGTGCGTCACTGAATCGCTTTGTGAGAGCAAGCAGATGATACACAACCAGGCTGCCCTTTGGCGTCAAACCCAGCTTCGTGGTATCCGGAACACTGATTTCGAGGTTCGGCGCCCAATGTTCCAAGCCTTGTAGCATGAGATGGCAGACCCTCTCGTTACCAAGACGATGGATACGTAAGAGGAGGGACGTGACCTCCGTGAGGACGTCAAAGGCCTGTTCCGGATGCTCCCCTGCTAGACACTCTCCAACGAGTCGATGGGCTTGTAAATAGATGCTCGGCGTGTCATTGGCTACCATCGTTTCAAACTCGGACATGGCAATGACGCCTGCGGACTGCTCATGAATTGCCACAAGGATGTCGAACGCGTCCCTTCGTATTGCAACGTCTCCATTACACAGGTTCGCCAACGCCAGGCAAGTAATTTGTGCAAATGTGAAAGGGTGGCTAGGCGTGTTGCAGACCACATCCACGATGGTCTCGAAGAACGCACCACTACTCAATGTGGTGGCTGTGGTATCACAGAACCCTCGGCGAAGAACATCTACAAGTAGATCTATGCCAGGATTAGGCGAGGTGAGTAGAGACCGCAGTGCTTTTCTGTGAAGGTCATTAGGGGTATGTGTCAAATGCCAAAACGGGCGAGCTTACTTGGCAGAAACCACCAGGTGAGCCTGGGCGTCCTCAAACACGGCTTGAATGCGATCCAGAATCTGGATAGCCTGAAGTGGTTTCAGAGGATCTTGCATGAGACGTTCGGTCGGAGAAATAAATTCAGTGGTGTCGGGTGGACGATACGCCTTGTGCTGCGCACCGCAGTTAGCGGACCGCCAAGTTTCTAAGCGGATCAACGACTCACACAAAGAGACGACATAGCACCAAAGGACGCGTGAGACAGCAACTTGGTCTCGTGTTGAAACCGCTCGCCAGCGTCCGACTCTGCTTCAGGGTCCTTTATAGCTGCCGCCGCAGCTCGTTGCATCAGGATAAGCCTTGTTTTGGCAGATTCGTTCTGCGAGCCATACTGGCACCATTCCTCGCATATGCGGTAGAGAGAGAGATGGATGTTGGGATGGGTACTCTCCACGTCAGGAAGGTCATCCGGCCCACCGAAAAGGCGCTCAACAAGGCCACAAAAATAGCGCCGCAGCCGTTGCAACGAGTAATTATCACGGTTCTCGGGCGCAAGCAGGAATGCTTGGGTGTTCCTGACGAACGTAAGCGCGTGGGAAAGAGCTTCTTGTCTGCTCGACGACTTGAGGGTGTGGAGGTGCGGAGCCGTGAGGTAGTAGATCCGACTGACCGCTGAATGAAGGCGTGCTTGTCGACGCGGGCGGATCCCGGTCGCAGGCGAACCCGGCTTGGTCCGACCTTCGTCGTAAAATTGACGAGAAGTGAAGAGATTGAGGTCCTCCAGGAGTTGAGGGTACCCTTCCAGAGGAAACGCGCTAATAGACAAGACGGCAGCATCCCGAAACATCGTATAGTCCGCATCCAAGAATGGCGTCAGATGCTTGAATAGGTTGCGCGTCGTCGACATTCTTTCGCGTTCAAAATTGGACATCGAAGGCGCACGGGAATGCTCCCGGCCCGCTTGTGTCATGGCAGGTCGATTGTCGGACACCGTCGCAGTAGAGCAGAGCACCCTGGTCCAAATGTACCACTGATCAATCAGATTGATATTCTCCTTCACCTGCCTGTATCCTTCTCGTTCCACCGAGCGGGAGGGTTGCAAGCGACTGCTGGAAGATATTCCCGCGAGTCGGAGCATCGCTGGGTGATACCGTGACGTCGCGGCCTCAATCACAACCCTACAGTTCGGGATGAGCTTGCCACAGCTCGGCATCGAAGCCCGCATAAAAGACGGATAAACGAAGCGCCATATTTTGCGGTCCTTCTCCACGTTGCTATCCGCGATTCGGAGAAGTACGTCTGGCTTGGCGGACCTTTTCCACTGTTGAAGGCGATCTAGCTCGGCACGATCGAGCAATTCGTCGAAGCCTTGAAGGAAGCGACATTCCTTTGTGTCGATTTCAAACAGGGAAGAATATAGACACGAGAAGGGAGCGGGGCCATTAATCGAGGTATGCTCGGAGGCGAGATCTTTGCATAGTGGTATGAGTGAGCGTGCCAGCTTGACACCTGCAGCACGGATGCCCGTCAGCTCATGCGAAAGAAGGAAAAGTGCACCGAGAGCAATATCCTCGGCCTGTTGAAGGACAGTCTGCAGTTCGCTTCCAACCAGGTCCTGTTTTCGCTTCTCAGAGAGCCTGGTGATCCATGTATCCACTATACCAGTCCAGAGGTTCAACAACCTTGCACTTTCGAGGAGAATCCGACATCCAGTCCCCTCCCGCTCGACACTCTTGGGGTCAAACAAGAACGCGGTAAAGCATTTAAGCACCGTAGGGGCATAGGAACAGTCTTGCATGAATCTTCTCAAAACCGCTCCGGCAACCTCGGCTACTCGTGGCTCGACGTGGACCACGCCACGTAAAAGCATGTCAACAGCGTCGAGAAGAGAGATAGACGAGGTGTGTAGGCACCGTGGCCAGGACTGATAGCACGCCTGTAGAATGCTGATATGCGAAACGAGATGGTTCGGATACGCAAAAGCGCCCTCCGGGTGCCGGCGAATAACCAAATTATGGGACTCCTCGAAAGACGACGCGCTTCCAGAAGTAGAGGAACGTGCCAGTGACCATTGCTCGTCAAAGACGTGCATATGACCAACTGCCTTGAAAGACGCTTGCGCAATGGCTGATGTCGCCGCACCAAAACGGTCGACAAAGTCCTGGATGCCAGGCTTCGAGAGCACCGAAGGCGGAAGCACGTCTGAAGAGGAAGGATAATCATCCCATGACGGTATCGCCAAAAAGTCTACACTGGATGGCCACGTGGGCGTCGGTTCCTCACGTTCGAGACCATGTAGCGTCAAAAGCGCCGCCTGTACCAAAATTCCAACGCGCTCCGGGGCCAACGTGCCGCTCGCATTAGCAGATTCTTGCAGGTGTTCGATGCAAAAGTCACGACCGTACTCGAAGTGGCGAGAAATGACAAAGTGAATGATACATATGAATGGTTCCAGGTGTTCTTCGGGTGGAAAGACACCCGCACGTCCTGTTGGGAAGAAATGCTTCAAGAGTCCGTCGAGTTTGGACGTGCTGGTCGAAGCAGGTTCTTGGCAGCGGTAGAGATATGTCCAGATCAAACGGACCATCCCATTCAAAACGGGAATCCGATACGGTTTGTCCTGCAAAGTTGACCTGTTGAGCACAGCAACGTCGGTCGATCGATGTAACTCGACGTACCTTCAATTTACTAACCCCATACTCGAAACATGCCATCCAGTGTTTCAAGAAAAACTGATGTGGTGCCACGCACAGCGCTGTAACTGCCAGCGGATACGCAACGTGCCAATACCGAGGCTTTGACATCATCTCCTTTGCACGAGGAAAAATCTTCTCTATTGCCTTTTCCCACTGCGGATGGTTCACTTCCGCCTGAGCAGCCTACGAAAATATCATTCAAGCAACGTCGTCCAACGGCTCAAGTTCTCACCTTGCCGATAGGATGCAACAACCGCGTGAGCGTCTCCGCAAAAGCCATCTTGAAACGCAAACCATGCGCGTTCTCAAACGACTTTGCCAAGGATTCCATGAATTCAGCGCCTTCCTCGAATGCTTCTGGAGGCCAGACCTATCGACGATGTCAGACCCCCCGTGATAAACTTACGCGCTCACGCTCGGGACTTACTCTAATTTGCACGTACCGCAGACCTTTTACCAAGTTTTCAAACTTTGTATCCATGTCCTTTGCAATCTGACCGTGTGCCACGGGAGCAAGCTCGTTGAGGAACCGATCCGTAACGCTCAGAAATCTACGTCAAGGAATATTATTAGCGACAAATGCTTCGATACGGAAGTCGTCATACCTCAGACCAGCCAGACAACCTAGGACGCCTGCATACAGCTCCGCGCATAGTTTATAGTTGGGGTTCATGCTCAATAGCGGTCGCCTGAACTGCTCAAAAATGGTCTCTTCCAAACTATACCCCAATGAATCGCTCAGCGCGTTCGCGGGAAGGGTACAAAGAACGGCGACCAGCGCTCTGCACATGACATATATCGCAGCGAGAGACCCGCGTTCAGATATTCGAGGGTCGGCGGATCGGTTGGCGGGAGAGTCGCGTATACCCCGACGCCAACGCATAATGGTGTCGATGACGTTCTTAGCGCGCTTTTGCGCAATTTTGCCAAGAGACTGGAGGAGCTCATCGAAACGTGGATCGAGAGATGGCCCGAAAAAGTCTGTCAATATCGGATCGCTGTCCTGAAAACAAGTGTCAAAAAGGGAGGACGCATTGTCAGAACATGCACGCTCACCAGACTTTCGCCCACGAAAGCGTCAATTTTTGCCTCGGCTAAAGTCGCGAATCGGATGAATACCGCGTGCAGCGCGTAATCGGCGGGACTTTTGGATGATCCAAGCTCCTCGCTCTCGTCTTCCGAGATAATCGGGCTTTCGCTCCGTAGAGCAACCAGCGACTCGGGAACGCGTGGGACGGGAGGCGGGGAGCTGGGCGAATGGCCAAAATTGAATGCGTGGTTCGGATTGTGGCCAAATGGATGACCGTGGCCGTGGTCGCTGCCGTTCTCGGAGCCGAAAAAGAGCGAGCCCGAGTGCGAGTGGTGCGAACGCACCGTGGAATGACCACGAGGACGCGACGTCGAGCGAGAGGGACGTGACTCGCCAGGCGTTGGCGGACGCGGATGTTGCTGGTGTGGAGGACTTGGAGCGCCGCTTTGCTTGGCCGTGGCGGTGACAGAGTGGGCGAGGGACGAGGTCGATCTGTTGAACGGGTTCTTCAGAATCGGGTACACTTGGTGATGGTCGAGGGGAGGTAACGGAGGAACGTCGGCATTGCTCTTCAAAGTGGATTTGAACGCGTTTCGGATGGAGGCGAAGGAAGGCTTTTTGCTGAACGAGGACGGGCCCGTGGAAACTGTGGTCGCGACCGACGACTGTGGTGCGTGCGCAAAGGGTCGGCGTGGCGCGTGATCGAAAAACGAGTCATCGGAGGCGAGAGAATCACCCCGTGCGTGTGCGCTAAAGAAACTTCTCTCCGTGGCAGTCGTCGGGGTGATGATAGTGGGCGACTCTGACCCGGACGCGTTGCCAAATCCAAATACGCCAGTGCGTCCAAACGGAACCGGCGTCGTCTGGAAGTCATCCTCGTCAAAATCTACGCAGTCATCCGCGTAAACGAGTGGTCGGACAGAACAACAAGAGCGTTACCTGGAATCGTTATCTGCAAGCCTTCCGAGCCCATCAGAGTCGGGTGGGAACAACGCAACACGTCAATGCCACAATACAACGATTGCCTCTTTTGTGCACTTCACCCCTGTCTAGCGTCTAATCTAACTTTTATGTACCAATCAAACCTTGCCCACAACGTCCGCGCACCTCGAGCAGATATCGTCTGTCTCGTTCCGCGTAAACGTCCAACAGCGAGGACATTTATGCAGCGAGGCGGGTCGAATAGAAAGGCCAATTTTAGCATCCGTGCCTATCGAACTGCTCAGTCCCAGTCAACGCTGACGACGCCTCGACACACCTGGTATGGCCAGCGAGCCGCTGTACTCCCACGCTGACGTGTTTGGTGTCGCATCAACCTTTTCCGTCAACGTCACATCGGAAACGATAAAGAGGGTCTTTAAAAAGTTTGCTAATTGTTCCTCGAATCAGCAGTTGCCTCCAAACGATCTATCATACTTGCCTTCCCGCTTTAGCAACTCCACGAAGTCCAGACTTCTGGCATCGGGTGGCAAGGCGATCGTCACCTGGGCTTTCAGAGCACTCTTTAGATTCCTGAGAACGTTCTAGTCTAAACCATGCTTCGTTCGTGGCAAACACGTACTTGTCCCCTCGAGCTTTCTCCAAGAGCGACAGCACAGCACTACGCACGATTAATAAATCGCCCATGTCCTTTTCGGCCAGAGGATCCTCCCATTCAGCACCCTATAATCGGAGCAAACGCATGTTTGATTGCAGATCGACGTTACGTGTAGTGATCGGACGTACTAGCGGCTCCCACCTATCCGTGAAAATGGAACGGTCGGAAGTTTCAGTTGCGCGGTGTGCATGTATTTCCTCCGCGAGGTATGGAAGTACCGGAGCCAGTACTGATGTCATGGTCTGCAATACCTAATGGCGGACGTGAGACACTCCAAATTTCCACTTTGGTCGAAACTCACTCGTCGGAGTGTGTCAACGACTGCTCTACGCTCGATGCTTTGGACCTCATTGGCGTACAAAACATCCTTTGTGATATCAAAGTACAAAGACGAAAGCGTGATGTTGGCGAAATTCGTCAGAGCAACCATGACTTCATACAACGTTAGCGCTATGCAGTAGAAGCGCATACACAACTTGCCTCGAGGAAAGTTGTACGTCCTGTAGCCCTCGAGGGCCGTCCTTTCGAGCTTGTACAGTTCGTTCATAACATATCGTTCTGCCTGCTCCGAAGTGAGCGTTTACGCGTCACAGTATGGCAAATACGCACCAATCCCAGGTCCTTCTTATCCACACGACTATCCCCCGACGCTGCAGAACCAATGTTCCCAAGCATGAACCTCGCAGAATTTCGTATTTTTCTCATAGATTCCGCAGTCTGCGCGAGCACGGTAGGACCAATAGACATGTCACGCCAGTACTCGACAGTTGCCACCCACAGACGTAGGACGTCAGCGCCATAAGCCGGCTCCTTTTTCTTATCCTAAGTGCTATCAGTTCACAGGGAAGATGGTTCACAGCGACGCAAGACCTACAGAGCCACCGTAGATGACGGTTAGCGGGCTGACAATATTGCCGAGCGACTTGCTCATCTTCTTCCCCGCCTCGTCAAGTACCATGCCGTGCGTGATCAACGTACCGTATGGGCTCGCTGGCGTCGTATCCTCGCCAGCAGTCCCAATAGCGGTCAGCAACTGGCTCTGGAACCATCCTCGGTGTTGATCCGACCCTTCGATACATACGTCTGCACGATGTTTCCGCCCTTCCATCTTGTCAAGCATAGACCAACTCGTTCCACTATCGAACCACACGTCCATCGTGTCTGTGCCTTTCTCCCATCCGGCCTCGCCGCATTCAGCAACGAGCTCAGGAGAAAGGAATTCACTGACGGGCCCGTGCCACCAATAACCGACACCTTTCTCGTCAAGGACGCGTAGGATGTGGGAGAGGGAAGAGTGAGTGAGAACGGCGGTGCCGCTGGGGGAGTGATGCAGAGAGGGTATCGGGACACCCCAGACACGCTGGCGCGAGATACACCATTCTGAGCGGGATCGGACAAATGCTGTAAGACGATTGCGAGCTAGGGACGAATCAACACTCGACTGTGAGAGTATACAGCGACCGCGTACCAGCGGGAGGGACGAACGTCACTTCCTCGAGTGCAGTCAGTGCATCTTCTTTGATATCATCCAGATTCGCAAACCATTGTGATGTTGCCCTGGAAGAATATAATCAGTACTCGAATCCAACATGCCTGGGCCATTGGGAATCTCACGTTACGATGACAGGCTCGTTCGTTTTCCAGTCATAAGGGTACCTGTGTTTGATCCCCTCAATAGCTAGCAGCGCCCCACAGCCCTCCAGTATCTTGACAATGGCTTTAGATCCCCCTTTCAGAACGTCCAAGCCAACGAGAGCCTCGCCCCCCGACTCTGGGGGAACGACATCCATCACGCGTTGCGAGAACTTACCCTCGCCGTCTACATGACATAGTATCCCCGAACTGAGAAGGCCTTGAGAACGGAAAGCAAGGTAGTCTTCGGCGCCGTGGGCTGGCGCACAGTGTACCAAACCAGTCCCAGAATCAGAAGTGACATGTGTCGCAGGAACAACCTTTAGACTTGAAGGATCAGACGAATCCGTACGCGTAGATGTAGAAAAAATGCAGCGGTAGCCCAGTCCTACAAGTGCGGAGCCTGGGAGCTCTAATACCACTTCGATTTCTTCACGCGGACCAAGGACGTTTTCGAGAGCAGAGAGCCGGTCCCTGGCGACGACAAGAAGCCCAGACTGCCGTGGGGTCCGCACGACAGCATAAATGAGATCCGGATGCACTGCAATACCCTGGCGGGTTCAGGAGGATGAGCGGCGACGCTCGACCATTATGATGACACAACATACCATGTTGGCACTGAGAGTCCAAGGTGTCGTCGTCCAAACGAGCAGACGAACTGTTTCGTCGCCTACTGTCCCACCTAGAAGAATATTGGAGAGAGTAGAGTCGAGTATAAACGCTACATATACGGAATGTGAGACGTGGTCATCTTTGTATATGAGCTCAGCTTCAGCCAACGCGGAGCGCGAAGAAGGGGAAAAATAAACAGGCCGGTAATCTCTGTAAATAAGACCTACAACAGCGCAAGCTCGTCAATCAGTCAACGTTCACCATGCAGCCCATACCTTTGGATACCATTTGCTGGAAGACGTAAAGTTGGCGCATTTCATACTGGTGATCTACGCGACGCTGAGTAAGAGAATGGTTGCACTTCAGGAAAGCTTGTTACCAAATGTGCGATACGTCGACTCGTTGCTCCAATCCGCCATGATGCCAAACTTTTCAAACTCTTCTTGTTGGATCCTCATCTCCCGCTCGGCAGTCTTTCTCGCCGCATCACGAATGGTACACGCTGGGAGAGAATGAGGATCACGCTGGAAAACAAAGAAGCTGTTATAAGCTACCACTCGCGAGCGCTGAAATCTTGCCTTGAGTTCTTGAAGGGCCTTGTTTTCTATTGGCAACCCATGACAATCCCACCCCGGAAAATAACTATACGCGTCAATTTGTATCGAATTTCCAACAAAAGTCGCGCGTTTTCACTGACTGGACGCGATCACCAATAGAGACATGAAAGCGATTGATGATGTCCTTCAGAATCTTGTTCAAGGCATGACCTAGTACAGTCAGCGCAAATAATTGCATGTATAAAACGCGCCATACCGATGTGGAGATGACCGTTTGCATAAGGCGGGCCGTCATGCATGACGAACAACCGCCCTTTGGCATTCTGAGCCTTGTAGAAAGAAACACGTTAAACAGGACGTTTAACTCGAGAAAACGCGCAACGAACCTGCCATTGATAAAGGTCATCGCATGTCTTTCTTCTAAACAATTGCTCCGACTTTGCGGGGTCGGCCCAGAGGGGAAAGGAAGTCTTCGGGAGAAGGAGGGTCTTTGAAAATGCCTTCGAGTCGACAGAAGACAAGTTGCGACGAACAAGTAACGCGCTCAGTGCATTGCGCGATACAAGCCGACTCATGAGAGTGCTGGAGAAAGTAGGTGGGTCACGTGTATAACTCAAAAGGGTAATTAGCCCCTGTGTCTCCAAGTATGCCTCGTGTACGACCATCCAGTGTACACCGCATTAATCACCGCTGAGACGCATGCTCTGGAGTACATTTCCGATAAGCACTTTTATCTATGAAAGCTGCTGTGGAGTGGAATGTTCTTTATTTCGAGTGTGCCTGTGGCGATCGGCTGCGAGACTCTTTGTACGTCCATCTAGACTGCTACTCAACTTTCCCTTGCACATTTAGCCTCATGTATGATCAAAAAAGAACCAAATCGGTTTCGGTTATCATTGGACCCTGCCTCTGATGACACTGCAAACCCAAGAAGCGCTCGTCCACAGGAAATAGTACATATACACACGCACAAGTCATTTCCACAGCCGCAGTATCCCCACCCTCCCTCTCGTCCATAGTCCTCCCCAGACGACATGGCCGCACACTTGAGATCAGACAAAGTCTCCCTCATACCCGACCACGGCCTCGGTAGCCGCCACGACGAGCTCTGGCAAGTCCTCAGAAGACACGCCGTCGAACCCAGCCAACTCTCCGCCGCCGACTTTTCCCCCTTTGCAGACGAATGCCTCCTCTATGCCCGCATCGTCATCAACGACGCCCACCCAGACCCAGACGAATGCATCTCCCTCGGGGAAGCCTTCCAGGACACCGTCCGACCGTTCCACTCCCACTCCGCCGCACCCCTTGCACCACCTCCTGCAGACACTCTCCGCGCTGGTCTCGTATACCTCCACGCAGGCCCCGCCAACATCCCGTCGGGCGAAGCCAGCATCGGCATCATCATGAAGCACGGCATGCGTTCCCAGGGCATCGCCCGCGAAACAGTACAGCTCGTCCTCCGCTGGGCGTTCCAAGATCTCGGCTTCCACCGCGTCCAGGCAGCTGTCCTCGACACCCCCTTCAAAGACAGAGCCCTGCGCCTCTTCATTGGCCTGGGTTTTGCGCACGAGGGAACTAAGCGCCGGGCGATATACCAGCCTGAGAACGAGGGAATGGCGGGCGTGTGGAAGGACGTGACATACCTCGCGATGCTCGACACGGAGTGGGTGCTCAGAACTGCCGGGAGGCGCGACAACCAACTTCCACCCACACCCCCCGTCTCGGTGTGGGACGAGATGTTTGCGCGCCACTCGCGGGAGCGGGAGGAGCTGTTGCGTTGGGAGGAGAACCACGGGCGGGCGGTAAAGAGGGTGTCCAGTACCGAGACGCTGAGGGAGCTTGTGCAGCACGCAGCCCAGAACATGGCCTACCTCACCGACGACGCGGCCTCGGTCAGCGACTCGTCCGTCAGTGGCTCCCCTCCTAGGCCTGAAGTCGTCGTGAGCTGGGGTGACAACGACGACAATGATGACGCGCACATGGCGGACATACTTGATACTTACGGGCACAACACCAACTGGGAGAACGTCATCGCAAGCTACGCGGCGAGGCAGCGCCAGCGAGACATGGGTCTCCTGGACCCGTCGCCGCCCCGCCACTTGCTCGCCCTACCGTCGATTCCCTCGCCGACCAGATTCTCCGAGGATAACGTCCACTCGCCGCTGACGATTCCATCCCCATCCACACCCGGACCCTCGCCACCGCCATCCGCTTCTCCATCCCCGTTCGCCCATACACCTTCGCCAGGCATCAAGGAAGAGGAAGAGGACGAGGATAATTGGTTGCCCGATGTGGCGCCTCCCACGGACCCGTTTGCAGACCCGCGTCACCCATATACCGGTGTTGCCGGCCCGTCGAGGCGGACGCGGTCCCGGAGCAGCAGCGCCACGTCCACCAGCACCGACTCGTGGAGCGATGCGCAGAGCAGCGACAGCAACTGGGACGTGATCTCAAATGCGTCTGACCACGGCGACCACCGAGCATGACGATTCGAAAAAAAATTTCGAAATCACCCGCCAGCTTCTCTTGATGAGACGCGCGCGAACTAGAGTGGCCCCAGTCAGCCGCAACCCATCAGCATAGCCATGCATTCATACCTTTTTTTTTCTTATCCTTTCTCCCGACGGAATCATCTACCTCATGAACACGTGTACCATTTCATGCTGTAAGCCTAGTGTACAATATATATCCGATACCACGCTTGTCGCGTCTCCGAACATCTCGACATTTGTTTCGATCGCGTGATCTAGACATGGTGTTTTCTTTCTTCCAGAGTGGCCGAGAACATCATATCATTTTATGAAACGGTACCGACGGGCCGTGCTATAGACACCCTGCGCCAAGACGTCCGACATCACAACCCCCTCGTCGGGAGCAACCGGCGGCGACGGACGTTTTTACCTTTTGAGTCCCAGTGCTATGCCGTCTTCCACAGGAAGCTCCACTCGCACCGATATGTGGCAGCGGCCCCGTGGAGCATTCTTTTTTTTTGCTATAAAAATACACGTGGTGCCCTCATGAAACAGCAGATCCATACTCCTCGTTGCCCACGCTCGTAGATGTGGCAGGCAGTGAATGAGGGAACGATGAGATGAAACTATACTGTACAGAAATGAAACTGGACCCCCCAAACAACCTAAATAAACTTTGGGGGGTCCAGACCCTGCGACAACAAACATAGCAAATAACTAGGTATTGACTAGGGGGGATCAAATGTAACGTATGCGACAAGAAAAGGTCGCCAGGTAATGCCCTTGGGATGAATTAAAGTACAGCAACGTAAGAACGTCTAGATGGATTCCAAGTGTGGCAAATCGTCCAAAGTTGGATGCGTTCTGGTCATCGCCTTATCTCGGTTATCCGACGAGAGCACTCTTCTTGAGATTGTCTCGCACGATCACATCTTGTACTGGCACCGATGCGGTCAGAACCCGCGACACATGCCATAATCACGATCTAAGCTTACCATTCTGTAGTATGAGCGCGGTCGATTGCGTGTCCTGGAAGAGACCAAGTAAAACTAACGCCTTTGTCCCAGCAAACGTGCGTCGACGTACCGTGACAGACGTAAAATGGCAGTAAAACGGCCTATCGCCCGCATGCTCCTTCATCAAGCCTGCAAATTTTTTCTTGAGGTCTAGACGACAGGCATGCATCAGCACTACCAAAAGGACGGCGATCGAAATACGACCGACATGTGCTCGCGCTTTCAAAGTCGTTTGGTCTGTTGCCATAGCTGGTGATGTAATCACCCAAACGAATGCCAGATTCGAGTTTCGTGCGCAAAATGTCGCACTTGTTGAGAAAAAGAACCAAGTCCGTCTTCTTCAAGAGGGGATTTGAAACGATATTCTTCCAAAGGAGGAAGGAATCGGCCTACGATCACTCAGTCGACAGCTTCCTAGCGTGAACGATGAACTGACCAGCCTGTTCACGGTCGGATCTTCTTGAAGGACTTGATCAAAACAACTTATTGGAGCCAAAAAGATGATGGCATTCATATCATCGAAATAAGGCGCCCACGCCGCTGGTGAAAAAAATGACACCTGCCCTGTCAAAAACAAAGGAGACGACATACCTCTCTGCGAAAAGGAGTCAACGAGGTCAGGCGGCGACAGAGGTGGTGCTTACAAGTGATCTTTGACCGCCGACATCGAACACGCGCCAATCACTGCTCATAGGGGTACCGAGATGTCCTAGCGTCTCGTAAATAACGGGAATCCAAACATGGAAAAGACCCGCGCACCCGTCTTCACCTGGAAGCGATGTTCAGACACACCGAGCGTCTTCAGTCGGGCGCGGAGGATATCATCTACAATGCGATGCGATCTCAACGGGGGCGGCGTCAGAAAACGGAAAAACAATAATACCATCTGTGGGTATGTACTTGGGGGACGTCACACGGGGCAGTGCGTCCAAGAAGCTGCAGGTGGAGATGGCTGAGCAATAAGCCGAGACAAACGCTCACGACTCACAATCCGGCCATCTCCTCGGGGCGCATCTTTTCGATTTCCATCAGTTTCTTGACGGTAGGATCCGCCCATAGCTTGATCATGTCCTCTGAACAAGCATGCAATACTACGCCGGGATCCTCCGGATCAGACCAGTTGATCAAGTCGGCACTATCACAGCTATTGCGATCGCTGTTGCGTAAAAGACGGTTGAATGCATTTTTCCAGCCCGTGTTCGAGTTGACACTGATTTCATGAGGAAAGGGAGGCGAAGTTAGGCTGGAGCGGGATAAACCGTCTAGTTGATCCGGAGGCAGTAGTTTACGGATCAACGCGGCCTCGACTTGGATGAGTGGGGCAAGACGCATCTTGAGCTTGAGGTGCTCGGGCGTGAGTGGGGGATACTCTTTTGGGGGCGGGGTCGTCGGTGAGGAAGGCGCCGACGAACCGCTGGATGTGGATGCAGAGGAAGAAGCGCCATTGGAGGCAGCATGGGCGGTGGCGATGAGATCAAGGATTGCATGAATGGATTGGACGACGTTGAGCTGGATGACGGCACGCCACGAGGCTTTCTCCGCTCGGAATGCCTGATCAAAGAGAGGATTACACGGCCATGTGCATGGCTAAATATACTGAGCTAACCTTGGGGGAATGCATGAGCTGGAAATCTAGATATGACAGCGATTAATTATGCGACGGCGTGCGGGAAGTGTAACCTACTCTTGAGCGTGGTAGACTTTCCTGCGGGAGAGGGATCTAAGTGAGGGATGACGGAACATATTCAATTGGGGACATACCAGATTCGCTCTGGCCTGAAGGGGAGGGAGTTGTAGGGGACGTGAAGAGGGAAGTGGTACATACCGAGAAGGAGAATCTTGACTGGCTTTGGGCTCTTTTTTTCTGCGATGCGCTGACGGTTGAGCTCGTCGTCGATCGCGTCCGAGACCCGCTTTGCCTCGAGTTCGGCGGCGATGCGCAGCTCGCGGTCGGCGGGGGACTCGTTTGGGGGCGGTGCCATTGCGCGGGTGAGGGGATCATCGTCGGCGTTGTGCTTCTGGCGTCTGTTAGGCATATTGGTACTGGACTAAAGAGGGGGGTGGGAAAGAGAAGATGGCCTGGCTTGTCAACTACAGAGCTTTTCTCTTGCGAGGTCATATCTGTGCCTATCCCCACGCTTCGCTTGCTCCCATCGCAACCTCCTCTGCTTCTCAGTTCCATTCGCGTAACGTTCACCGTCGGCGTGGCGCTTGGCTTTTGCCGCGGCTGTGGATACCTTACTTGTGGGATGTCTATACTTACCGACGCCAACATCATAACCCTCGACAACAATGCCGGCAAGTCGCAAGGAACAGTCTATCCAGCTCTTATGTACCCGACCCAGGGCCCTCACACATTCAGACTTCTCCGTAACTGAGAATCCATCGTTTATTCATGTCAAGGCGTCTCAGAGCTATCTATCGATTAATAGCATGCCAGAGGCACATCATTATCCACAATATTGCAACCTTGTTTCCCTGATTCAGCCACTCGCATCAACCCATCAAGCCCTCTCCATCCGACAGTGCTGCAGAGCTGTACCCGCTTGCACTGAGCTCATTATAGCGTGCGATTCGGAGTCGCTGGCTTGGCGGTATCGTCTTGTCCTCAAGACCGTGTGGGGCACCACCATGCAAAACACCCACCCGCTTCATAGCGAGCAGCTACGATACATCTCAATACATATAACCAGTCTCACGAGGGATTCAAAACTTACATTGTGTGCAGCATTGCTGTGGTCGTATACTCCACCAAAAAAGGCGGTAGTCGCGTCTTTACCGATATGCTTGGTTAACAAATGCCGGCCTCCGGGATGCTCATCCAAAAAGTCCGAAACATCGTGAATGAAACCAGCAATACAAATCAAGGGGCGCGTTTTGGCCTGCGACTGGTCTGTATACCAGGTCGTCAGTGAAACGAGGCACGTCTCATGTGGTTACTCACAGCTCTCCCAGTTGATCACAGGAAGGTCACTATTGTCAGACGGCCATGAAAGTTTCTCTTGGGTTTCACGTAGACGCTTGAGCTGCATCGTGAGTTGTCCCTTACGGACTTCGTTGTCGGGGAATGTCTAACAGATCGCTCGATCATAAGTCAACCTGCGTAACTAACAACGACAGTACCTTGAGATGTGAAGCGAGCCCGAGCTGTTGGCAGACCCAGATGAACCACTTGGTGGGGTCATATTGGTACCACCTGATCGCGTTCCGGTAGTCCATGGGGAACTGGTGGTGGAAGTTGTGGTAACCCTCTCCAATGGTGACCAGTGCCGTGACTAAATGGTCACGAGGTGTATGTTTGTCGTCGAAAGGCGTCTCACCCAACCAGTGAGCAAGGGAGTTGACACAAAACGTAGACTGCACAGGCATCAGTAACGTTCCTCGTGCCACTCGAAACGCATACATGATGGACGAAAACCAGTCTTAGTAAACCTGCATATACATAACCGCCCTTCCAGTCGCCCCAGCCAAGACCAGCGACGAGGGTCGGGAAAATGACACCCATGATAAAAACCAGCTTAAGGTAATGGCGATGTTGCCACTTGACAATATCGTTCTTTGAAAGGTCACTGACATCAGCGACACCAGGCTTGCGACGAGGCTTCAAAATCATCCAGCCAATGTGAGACCAAAGGAGTCCTTTGTGTGCATTGTACGGGTCGAGGTCAGTGTCCGTGTATCGGTGATGGGCACGGTGGCCACGAGCCCACCATCTGATGGAACCTTCGACGGCGCCAGCACCAAACATGGCAAGGGCGTACTGCAAAGGCCGAGACGCGTTATATGAGCGGTGAGCCCAAAGACGGTGGTAGCCGGCGGTAATGCCTGAGAAAAAAAAAATCCAAAACATGACATACGGAAACAAAAGAAACACGAACCAAGGCCTGTCATGTAGTAGTAGATGACAGCCCAGACGGCGGTCTCCCATCTGAGACGAGTGTAGTATGCCCCAGTGAAACCCAGCAACGGAGTCAGACCAAGAATACCGACGTGGAGCCAGTTGAGGTTCTGCAGCAGGTTGTCCCAGGAGACTGGGGGCAGCGGCTTTTGGTGTTTGAGGGTGTAAGACACATAGTTGTCGGGGATGTTGGCGTCGGCAGGTGTGTGCTCAGGGTCCTCGACAAATTCCAGCGGGTCGACGGACTTGAGGGGTTTAGTCGTGATGGAAGGCGTGGAGTACGCCACATGTGGCGGCGAGGACTGGGCTGGGGGCACCGAGGACATGGTGAGAAGAGTTGGTCAAGGAGGAAAAGCCAAGGGAAATGCCAGCGGGTTGCCGGGTTTATGTACCGTAAAATTCTTTGGGGTTGCCACCGCTTCGGCGGGGCACGCGGCGCGCCCAATCACATACCTTCCCGCGCATCAAAAATTCACTGGGCCCTCTACTGAGCTGACTGGCATACACAAGACATTCGAGAAGCATCCAGCATCCAAATTCTACGCAATCTTTTGCGATGAGGCCACTACAAAAACGAGATGCTGCGCGTGATTCGAAACTATTGGGGACGCATCAATGGAGTTGGACAAATTTGTCTCGAGCCATGCCGGATTCGTCAGGTACACAGTTTTACCTTTAGCCGGGAATTCACAAGTTCTTTGAATCCCGAGCGCTTCCGCAAGAACTCATCGATCATTATCGTACTGTTGGAGTACGTTTGGTATTCGGTTCGTGGTGATGTTCGTCCCCACGATACGGCGAACGGAATTCAACAGACCATATCACAGAGTGAACGATCAAGCGTAATAATCGTCAACCCTCTTGACGTCAAAGGCTACTGAAGGACAACAATATCAAGTTCAGTGCCGGTCGTACGACAGTGTCGCATTTTCCGATACAGTCGGAGTAACTTTTACGGAACAAATAACCGCCACGCGGTGTTCGTTCAGGTACACCACAATGGCAGTCTAAAGCAGCGACTTATGTAAATTCAGTCGCGCATCTTTGTTCATCACGGCGTTCTAGCTATCTGCTGGGCAACTCCCGTGAACGTTTGAGTAGCCGTGTATCGTTGGGGCCGACGCTCTACGATCCAAGTCCATTTCATATTCGTACCGGCATCGTCGTGGCCCTGGGCTCAGTCTCCTTCGAATAGTCATGCATTCCCCAAGTTATCGTACACGGTACATCGATACATGACCTATCTTTTCCAGAATATCAACTGGCGTCGGACTGCCGGTAAGTGCCCTATCATCCACGTCAGTGTCCCCGATCAATTCCAGATAACCGGGCTCACCAAAGACCAGCGCAGGTCCCCACCCTACCAATACGAGCGCGACGTGCTGCGAACCAAACGGCGTTGGCGTCGGCCGATGTCGCGCAACATCAATGATCGTCGACAGTGCAGCCAGCAACTGAATGATAAAGAACGCCCTGTGGGCAAGACGCTCCCACGTCAGCCTTTTCTCGACTGAGGGGTCTGCGACATGGCAGACTCACATCTGGAATAGAATTAACCGCCAGATGGCCGGCGTGAGATTGAGTTTTGGAAGTGGAAGTGGCGCCACGCGCGTCGAGGCTGATGGCGGTGGAGCGTTAGCCGTAGAAACCCTGCATTGCGATCATCAAGCTTGGCTCACAAGACAACGTCACGCCCGCTGTTCGTCCCCGCGAATCAATCTCGTCCTCTTCCTCGATGGCATCCCATGTCGCGCTCTGCTTCTGAGACGGGGAAAACGCGCCAAGGGTTGCAGAAGGCGGCGCATCTGGTTCATACCGGACAGCATCATGTATATCCGCTTTGTCACTCTTCAGTTGTGTGGGGTACGCCGTTTCGGGGTCAGTGGAGGCGGGAGGGCTATGCGGTGATGCGATTGAGCTGGTGGGTTTTTGATTCTCCGAGGCGATGTTACAATCATGGCTCGGCTGTGACCTCGAACGAAAATGGTTGGTGTTGGTTTTGAACGAATAATGGGAGCGCTGGTTTTCGCGATGTAGTTGAAGGACTCGACGGGCGGCGGCGGCGGAAAGAAACAAACAGGGGATGGTGGGGATCATAGAGAAACCGGCATAACCAAGAAAACGGCCCCTGCATTGGGTGAGAGATGTGTGTTCGTTCTTTGAACCCGCTTACCATTCTGGATGGCTGGCATCGCAGTGAAGATCGTCTGTGGGTTGAATTGCGTTTACTTTGAGCAGAACAGGGATCGAGATAGATAGGCATGCGAGAGGAAATACTAGTATAGGGAGATAATATTTGTTTTTCCATGCAAGTGTCCTGGCCAACGTAGACCGTCAGTGATTTAGCAAAACTACCAGGTCAAAACAACGTTACGCACGAGGCGGCAGAACGTTTCACGGGTGAAGGCCATAGTACTGAGCTGGAAGTGGCGAACGTGAACGCAGCACAGACGCCAGTGAGAGACCACGCAGAATAGTAGATTGCAAATGTTTGAACTACATCATATGGTTGAAACGTTCGGCCAGGAGTTGCGCGGGTGGGCTCGACCGACGTGCTCACCTATACAAAATGTTTTTGGCATTTGAAATGGGTTCATGTCATAAATCATCCCTACGCAAGGCCATTGAACGATGCGTGCCTAGACTCATGTTTATGATCACACGTTGCGACGCACCGATACAGAAGATACCTTGCAACAGCGTTGCAAAGACACTATACAACACCGGTCCCCAGTAGCTCCCGATGGCCCGCGAGAACATGCACAGTACGACCCAGCATGCTATGATGCCTGTACGTGCGTTCAGTTGGACATCCTATAAATAGGCTGTGGACTCGCGGACAACGTCGTCGTACCTGTAAACGAGAGACAGAACCACACGATTTTTAGGGCGAGCGGGAGCATGGATGCTAGGCCAGGTTGATATTAACGGGAGGTGAGGGGGAGAAGCGCAAGCTTAACAGAAGGACTGGTGGCTCCCATCAACAGTTGATCATGATCCCACCGCAGAGTTTAATATAAGTGCGAAGTGGCTCAAGCTTCCCATGCACATGCCTTTTGCCCTTGAGAGGGCGGGAAGAACAAATCTGGCAGCGATATATTAGACTTTCCAAACCATTTCAATTTTTCGATGACTTACCTGTCTGTGCTCAAGTCATGTGAACAACAATTACGCGGATCCGGCAAACGTTCTCGCGCACGCGGCTGTGCTTGCCAACACGAATTTAGTTACATACCGCAGTGCCCGCAATCCGTTCAAGTTTAGTGACTGTTGATCATTCATCCACTCGCGTAAGTGCGCTGTCACTCCGCAAGCAACGGTCTCCACTCCTGCTCCGATTCATTCTCTACTGCTCTCCGACGGGAATTTGAGTAGTGCCACTGACAACCGATCAGGGCCAGGTTCCACCGATGCTAACCTTATAGAGGGTATGTGAGGGAATCAAAGGTTTGGATTGCGCCGCAAACAAGAATATATATGATGATTGACAACGTCTTGTGCATCACGACGGATGAAGAATTAATACACGGAAAGGGTTGTTACACTGTGAGTTCAAACTTACACTGCCTAAGCATTGATGAGCCTGCCTTGACAATGATGTACGTTTGTATATGTTGTCAGAGCGACAATCCCCTCGTAGCTACTTATTAGGGTATGAAAGAGACCTCGCCGTCGACGGCGATGCCGCAGTCGCCTCAGGGTGGAGCAAGACATTACCGCGAAACCATGATCACACACACGAAAAGTCGAGAAAGCCGCTAATGGATGCAAAGACACCACAGCGCCACGAAGGGTCTTCGTTACGGTCACCTTGGCGATGTGCAAATCGTCTTACCACTGAGGGAAATACCGTGACCCTGACCTACTGAATACCTCTATTTAACCAACAAAGAGAGTAAATTTGTCAAAGAGTCGAGGTGATCCCCCGCGTTCACGTAGGGCAAACAAACGTAATCGTCACATCAACCAGCATCTTGCCAAACCCAATCGGAAAATCAATGTCATCACTAGAGAGAACAAGGCGAGATGTCGGAGAATCGGGCGATATGTGAAATGCAGGTATGAGCCACATCCATCCAAGTGTAACCTGTGGCGGAGATGAGTGCATTCTCGTTGTAAGATGTACTTCAAATGGACAACCTCGCCCATAAACAGTTTGATGCGGAGTTCGCGATCTGCTTCAACAAGAATGCCAGATGGTTCCTCACAGTCTTCTTCCATGGGGACAGCAGAAGGATCCTCTAACGTCGATGCGCAATATTGGCGACTTTGGTGATCCGATTCAGGTTCTGGCTGGCGTAATTTAACCCAATCCCCTTCGACTTGGTTCTGGGGGCGAAGAATGCAAGTTACAACAGGGCGCCTCTATACATCGACGCATTAGGATGGGTGGGGTTGATGTGTGGTAGTTACATACGCTTTCGCCGTTACGAGGCGGTTCGATTTCTGATAGGCCCATGTGAGCAAAACTACGTACCATCTTCGACTTGTCCCATCGATCGTTCTTGAAGGTGCTGGTTTTTGTCGTACCAACAGGACTACGTGACTCTTCCTCCCAAAGTTTGAGTTCGTCGACGAGTCGATCGCTATATCGTGCAAGAGATGCCCAAAGCTTCCCTGTTGTTGATTCGTCTGCAGAACGACCCTTTCCTGCGCCTGTGATCATCATACTTGCGGCTTGTATAAGGTGCTTGGATGGTTCACGCATTCGAACGGTGAGTTTTGTGAGTTTTACTTTTGTGATTTGCGGCGTCTCGTGAAGGACATTTTCCGGGTTGTCCCTGCACGCGAAAGGTCGTAATGAGGGGGGGCCACCGCCATCGAGAACTTGTGACCAGTAAGATAGCCATCGTTGCTGGCTGGGTATGCTGACACCCATCTTGGGCTTTTTGGCACTCGGAACGTCAGAGCTGTATTTTGAAGCGCGCGGTTTCATACGTCTAGATGTATGTAGATCAAGAACTTTTTCCAATGGGTTTACCGCCGGTTCGGACGAAACTCGGGCTAGGTCTGCGCCAGAAGCATTGCGTGCAGGCGGGTGGTCGGTTGTAGCGGGCAAGACAGTAGAAGTCCCTGGCGATGGCGTTTGTAGACCTTCCTTGTCGTCGATCAGGGACCACTTGCTGAGGCTGTCGTGGAGAGAGCTAGGTAACGGCGCAGAGGGCGAAGTGTAGAGCGAGAGCAAATATGCGCACGCCAGAGTGCCCGACCTCCCCTTTCCGGCTAGATTTCCAAACGTCTCACTAGGAGTATGAAGAGGAAATTGGAACATGTACCTTTACAGTGGAGCACGGCGACTCGGGAATGCGATCCAGAGAGCCAAGAGTGTATTTCTCGTGTTACCAGCGGGAAATACATGAATGGTGGCGTGCTGTAAAAGGGTTAAGCATCGTCATTGCACGTCAGGCAAGCAGACGGACTGGTGGTCCGGAAAGGGGAATCTGCTAACGCGTCCCTCAAAGACGCTTTCGTCGTAAGCGTTCTCTCTCAGGGGGCAAAAGTTGAATACCCAGAAATCGGAACCATGGCGGGTTGATAGGAACCGCTGAACGTCCGTGCGGCGGTTGCGGTAGATGCTCTCCACCCCGACGGCAGGGAAGCCCATAACGATGATCTGGTCGGTCACATAAGCGAGGTCTTGTAACTGGTAAGTAATTAAGCTGGTGATGGTGCAGAGCATACCCAGTTCAAGGCGCAGTTGATCATCTCTGAAGCGGGCCTTGTTGCCCGAGACGAGGCGTTTTAGATACAACGACATCGGAAGTGATTACATCAGCCACTACATGTTATTATTTTCTCGCTGAGCCAACGCCGTCGAGCGCGATGTCGACGACACCGACAAAACGCTCAGCGTCACCGCCGCACGACGACCGACCGCTAAAGCGTCCCACGACGTCGTCGCCAGAAGAGGGCGAGCTCGACGACGCCGACGCTGCCCACCCACCGCCACCGACGTCCCACGACCCAGACCGACCCCCATCGCCGACGACGTCTGCGGGCAAGTTCGAGTCGAAGATCAAGTTCCCGTTCAAGGCAAAGGGGCCGTCTACGGAGCCACGTCTTCCGTCTCGCTTCGGACCCGACGACAGGAAGCCCACACAGCAACATGACCGCGACAGGTCGAGGTATCGTCAGCAGGACCGTCGCCGGATGGATAGCTGGGTACCCGACGAGCGTGTCCGCGACCACGACAGGGACAGACGACCTCCCCACCCGCCATGGGATGCCCCCCGGGACAGGCACCCGTATCCCTACAGGCACTATCCACAGCCCCCTCTTCCGCCCCGTGGCGTGCGCGACCGATATCCTTTTGACAGAGATGCTCCCCGTCCACGTTCTCCCCTTTCTCCACGCCAGTCTCGCTCGCGTTCCCCCTCCCCGTCTTCGCCAAACCATCACCACAAACACAGACTTCCCCCACGTCGATCACCCGTCTTCTCACCCTTGTCGAGAGACGCGCGACCACACCCCGAACATTGGGACCGTGACCAACGTACAAGGAACGACGCCTATCGCGCATCGGGCAGGCAAGCTTACCGGGATTTAGGCGAGTTACAATTTTCATGATCGTGTCCTAGAGTGTGAATTTATATCGACAGACGTCGACTATCGTCCTGTCTCGCCATCGCCCGTATCCCCTCGACGCACTCCTTTACCACCCCCGCCACGTTCTCCAGTGCCACCCGTGCCCTCCTCTGAGCCCGTGCCGGAGGATTCGATGCAAGTCAAAGATGACACTTTGCCCACGGCTCACGCTGCGGTGTCCTTTGCTTTTAAGCGCCCCAACGCACCGCGCGGCGACCATTCGCCATCTCCGTTACCTTTACCACCTGCGAGAGAGGAGGATATTAAAAGAGCGCGAGAGAAACGGGACGAGAACGCTGAACAAAGTGGTGACCGTGGGGCGCTTGTGACAACTTGTGGCAAGAAGAAACGAGAACCAGTGGAGAGGTCGCGCAAAGAGGAGATGGAAGCCTATGGAAAGACGTTTGAGGGGTGTGGCAAGCAATCGGATTACAATGCCACGACAAAACTTGGGGAAGGAACATTTGGGTACGTGGCATTCGAGGGTTGTTGCGCATTATGTTGACTTTGATCGCATCTGTGCTGCGCAGTGAGGTCCATAAGGCGGTTCAAATTTCTACGGGACGAGCCGTGGCTCTGAAACGCATTCTCATGCACAACGAGAAAGAGGGCATGCCTGTAACTGCTTTGCGGGAAATCAAGATTCTCAAAGCCCTAAAACATCCGTGTATCGTGGATATCATGGATATGTTCGTGGTTCGAAGTAAGTCATAATTTTCTTCTCTTCTCTATCTCGCTTAGTTGATTTAGGTAAAGGAAAAGAGTCGCCCCTCTCTGTCTACATGGTCTTTCCGTACATGGACCACGACCTTGCAGGTTTATTGGAGAACGAGAGAGTAAAGTTGCAGCCCAGCCATATCAAACTGTACATGAAACAACTATTAGAGGGAACGGAGTATATGCACCGAGTAAGTGCATTGTCACCTTTTCTTCTGCGCCGAGAGTTGATAATATACGTACAGAATCACATCCTTCACCGTGACATGAAGGCTGCCAACTTGCTCATCTCTAATACCGGGTCTTTGCGTATAGCCGACTTTGGTCTCGCGCGTACATTTGATCCCTCTATTGTTCTTCCGGGATGTGACTCTCAGGGAAAGGGTGGCAAATACCCGGATGGGAAGGAAAAGAGATATACAAATTGCGTTGTGACGAGGTGGTATAGACCTCCCGAGTTGCTCCTTGGAGCAAGGCAGTATGGAGGGGAGGTAGATATATGGGGTATTGGGTGAGTCATCTCTTTTTGATTCTTGTGACCTCAAGATTACAAGGGACTGATTGGCTAATCGGTGTGTCCATAGATGTGTCCTCGGGGAGATGTTCATGCGCAAGCCGATCCTTCCCGGAACGTCCGATATCGATCAACTGGAGAAAATCTGGCAGATGTGTGGGACACCCAATCAACACACATGGCCTAATTTTGATGCCCTACCTGGGTGTGAAGGAGTGAAACGCTTCCAGAATTACCCCAAAAAGTTGAAGTCCATGTTTGCCAGGTGGGTATCCCGTGACACGCACTTCGCTCAAGAAGCACGGTTGACATTCCTGGCTCTTCCGTGTCTAGCATGAGCATCCTCCCAGAGACTTGCGATCTGCTGGAGAAACTCCTTACGTGTAACCCACGGGATAGGATCACAGCTTCCCAAGCGCTCGACCATGACTACTTTTGGACGGACCCGTTACCTGCCGATCCCAAAACGTGGGTCGTAACTATCGATTTGCTCCATTTCCGCACTAACTCTGGATCGTACAGGCTCCCCGTTTATGAAGCATCACACGAATTCGACAAACGGGGACGGCGGAACAACCTCGCGCCACAACAACCTTACCCACCACCTGAACACGTACACCCTGCGCTTCAGCACGGGCAAGGATATTACGGGCACCCGCCCCCTGGGCACGGACCCGGGCTTGGTCGCCCACCGAGAGCTGCACCGCCGCCGCCGGTCATGCTTACCGCTCTCATGCAGCAAGCGCAAGGACCACCCGGCGCTGGGATGTCCAGCGGATTCGGACCCGGACCAGGAATGGCACCAGTAAATGGTTACGGCGCACCACCCCCGCCACAAAGTTATCCACCGCCGCTACCGCCGTACGGTCATGGCTATGGACACGGACACGGACACGGACACGGGCGGTATTATCCATCGGACAGGGGCGAGAGAGGTGAGAGGGACAATGGCTCGAGATCATCTTTGCACCCGTCATTGCCTGCGCGGCCTATGGGTTTACCTCCAAAGCCGGCTGCGCCTATGGGAGGAGGGGCTCGGTACGAGCGAGATAGGGAGAAGGATAGAGACAGGGGGGGAGACAGGGATAGGGATCAGGACCGGAATCGGGATCGAGATCGAGATCGGGGGAGGCCGCGGGAGCGAGGTAGATATGAAGGACCCACGGGAGCTGCGGATGGGAATGGAGGAAATGGAGGCGGTAGCGGTGGGCTCAGCGGGGGTTTGCCGTATTCATAGGGTGCGTGCGCTTGTCACGTCTTACTGAACCACTACGATGGCACTCCTGCGTCATGTTCGACCACGGGCCTTCAGGAACTTGGTCGATATTCGCATTAAATGCTCTGACGATGTTTTCTTGCATTACACACTCACATATTATACTTACAATCAAGCAATCGGTCATTTCAAATGTTGGGTTTTCAGCACTGGTATCGAATAGGCCATGTAAATCGAACAATCTAGTCACCGGCACATCCATCTCTGGGTATAAGCACTCGAATATCAATTAATCACTAGATAGGCTCCCAAACCAATACCGCCTCATTACGTTTCCCTCGTCAAAGTCTGCCCGTCCGACGAAGCGCTCACCGCGTACGAGTTGGGGTAACCAATGGATATCGTCTGCCCACATGTTGTTGTATGGAATGTACGGCAAGTCCGTGTTAGGAGCGTCGGGAGGGATTGCCAAGACGCCCGAATTTGTGTTGGACATGATGAGACGTCTCGCGTGTAGGCTATCGTCCGACAGAGAGAACCACCCCGGTTTCATCTCGTCTGACCTGTGACGTCATCACGTTTTGTCCCGAGGATGTAAAGGCAACAAAGCAACGGAACGTTTTTACGAAGAGGGAGAGGATATAGCCCGTCGGTAACACGGCGCACGGAAAAAGTGTGTATGGACACTCACTCGGTCGGCACACCCGTATGCTCGTGCGCAGCATAAATCCGGATGTCGAACGCCCAGTCGACGCCTTCGACGACGAAAAACAGTCTCCCTGCGTACTCGAGAGGCGCGTCGATCCCGGCTTCCTCCTGATCGTGGTCGTAAACTCGGTGTTGCGCGCGAGTGCAAGTGATAGGATACCGTGACGTACTTGAAGTTCCCGTCGAGCAGCTTCCACAGGCGTTTCGCCCGGTTCGACTTTGCCTCCAAATCCATTGTACCTGCAGTGTCATCCATAAACATGTCAGCGAAGGAGTAGATGTGTGCTTCTAGCGACGGAGACCTTGCTCGCACAAGTCCTCACCCTCAGGAAGAGAGCGGAAAATGTAGTTTTTTTTTTTTTTTAATAAAAAAAAAAAAACTCACAGCCCAGCACCAAAACCTCGTTTCTTAAAACCGAGCAAGAGCTGTAAATGAATGGACAACGACGGGAAGACATAGGCACAAGCATCGATCACTGTTCATCGCACGATTACTGAAAAAAATTTAATTCACGTACCTTGTTGCCCTCGATGACAAACGCATTCGTGTAGAGGCGCGTGCGCTCAAACGGTCGCCATTCGTGCTCTGACCCACTCTGGGAGTACACCTGGGCTCTGACATCATCAAGGCCCGGAGGCATGCCTGAGTTGGTAGCCATCTCAAGTTGTGAAGTAGGATTTTGCATTCCTCTCCAAGTTTCGCGAGACACGCTTAGTCAGAGCACTACGACGACTTTCGAACGGCGAACAAAGCAACGTCATCGAGAATAGTAAAGTCACACACATTGAGTGATTTGAGAATATTTTATCAGTATCATAGTGATGTCATTGATTATCCTCGAACTCCTCCAGCCCCATCCGGGACTTCGACGACGCGACCCACGTCCTGGCTCGACGATAACGAGGAACCGGCAATCCACACAGTGGGCGTACTCGTTCCCGACGCGAAACCGAAAGCAGTACGCAAGCACGTACCGTGTCGTCATTTGCCGATGATGATTGGAATTGGTGATTGGTGGCGGGATCTGGTGGGACGGTTCAGAGGTGTGCGGGAGAAGTAGAATGGACGGACAAAACGACGATAACTCGGAACGTGTATGATTGTATTCATGCAAGCGACAAAATGATCCTGATCCCGATCTTCATCGTACAGTCTGTACGTTCCATAACTACTCGGTAGAACCCTCTTTTCATACAGCGCGTCCAATCTATCACATCGCATTCTCGTCGTTCGTCTTTTTTTCCCTTCCTCGTGTGGCCTTCACCGTTACCTCGCCTTGCCTTTCACCTTGTCCGGTAACAACGACAACTATGATCGCGCCCAGTCGGTGTCTAATTTCCTCCAATCTCGCCATTGTCCCACTGCCTCCGCTCCCGCGTGGCGCCTCGGCATCGTCTTGTCATCATTATATTCGCACTCGTGTCCCCCTTGTCCCTGTGTCGCCCCGTCGTTGTCGCCAACACCTCGCATCCCTTGCGCCTGCGTAGTCGTGTCCTACGTCTCTCACACCTTGCGTAGTCCGGGGTGGACCTCGTGCTACCACTTGGTGGCCCACCTTATTACCAATTCACGTCTTTGACAACAATGCACCTCAACGCACATCAACAAGGGATCATGTTGAACGTGATTTGTTGGGCGGCGGTGCTTAGAGCCATCATGTTCTGGTTTTAACGGATGAAAATGACACTGTCGTCATGTCATCACTTGATCATGGAATAGGATCGCTGCCGTTTTCCCAGACCTTTCAAGTCCCATCACGATCTCAGTATACCCTTTAAATATCCCAGTTGTTCGGGAGCCTTTGAATCTCTACTTCCACCAGCATACGCATTTTTGCATATGCATATTCCCAATAGCCCTCTTCGGAATCGGACCTCATCATTTTTCTAGTCGCGATTCTCACTGCTGTCGGATATGATTATAGTGGGTATCTTGTTGACGATGCGCGCACGTGTCTAACTCACCTCGTTTATATCAGTCCTTACCTTCTCTAGTGAGGTTGGCACTCACTTGCATTGTATTTCTGGATCTCACTAATTAGTCCCTTCAGATAGAATACATTTGAATTGCTAGATGCAATCTTGGAGAATAATGCCAACTAGACTCACTACAGGATAAATCTCAGACCTGGGTATCCACCTTGTTCATTGCTGTGAGCAGGCTGGAGCCTATTTGGAAGTCATTTGCTAATTATTGTTATAGATTCATTGCTTCAACCCTTTCACTGTCATGTATGCATTATTCAGTCTAATTAATGAATGTGAGCTTTTCATATTTGTTTATCAGGATCAGTGTTCTCAGCATGTCCAAGATTCCAAATATCAAATATCAAGTTATTTTGGCTGACTTGGCTGATGATAGTCAGCAGTTCTCTTTTACCCAGCCTTGAAAATGTGGTTCCCCCTTTTTTTTCACTTGCGAATAAATGCACTCCACTCTAATATATACACTAGGTCTATGTGCTCATTCTTACTTGTCACCAATAGACCCAGAAGTCCAATACCTCCAGAAAAGTTGTAAGTGTCACTTCTCAATGCTTGCTAAGCCCTTTCTGCTCAAGGACAACCATAAGGTGAAATACTTCATACTGTAGTCACATGGAGCAGTGATAATTTCACTTTTTCTGCAGATTGTATGTCTTTGAATTGTTTGTTTTGGAGAAACATGAATGGAATGTTATCATTGCAATAGCAATGTCTCTCTGAGTCTGGGCATTGTATAGTCAATCAAGGATCATCTTCGGCATCCTTCTCACAACCTATGCATGGAGGTTATCTCAACTCTAATAGGGGATGTTATTTATTCGAGTCCGAGAGACTGTCGGTCAAGTACCTGGTCTGTCATTTTGCGTGGAGCAAGGATCAAACAATTTGACTATACTGGTTCTTGGATTTCAGTTATTCTTCGCCTCCATACTGTGTAGCTTGGTGATTGCTCATTCCATTTGGCAGTCGTATCAAATGTACAGAACGACGAAAGCATAGCAACTCGGCCGTTATGTGAACCTTTTTGTCAGGGAAGGCATTCTCTACTTTCTCGCGTATGTCCTACCATCCCTTCCACCCCAACCTTAATCTCTACTTATGCTTGAACTATATTATGAACTCTGTCATTTATTGCATGTTACTCGTGGACATTATATATGTTGTCACAGCCATGCACAATCTCTACATGCATGGATGGTGATAATTACCCTTAGGGATCCTTATGTTTGTTCCCGCATTCACGCTCGCGTCGCGTTTAGTCCTGAGCATGCGTGCATTGTATGTGCACTGTCCTCGCAGTCGACGTGGTTCGCACATTGATTCGGATTTTGGGTACACCTCGGTGCTGGGGAGAAGTGCGATCGTATTTGCAGAGGGACGAAACGGGCAGGGGCAAGATGAGGGAGGAAAGTGAGATTTGGGAGGAAGCACACGGCGGAGATGTTGTGTGGCGTCTCATCAAACTATGTATGTATTAGTACAGCTTGTGATAGCGGACATTACTTGACCTCCTTTAAAAATTTTACTAGTTTACTAATTTTACATGTGCCTGTGATCACACCTTATCCCGAGTGTATGTATATGAACTGTGAGTCTCCTTGGATGCCCATGCAAATGAAAAACACATTTTTTTAAGTCGGAATCAGTGGTAAACATCACACCCCGCGTCCTAGTATCTCGCACATCTTCGGTACCCCGGAGCTTTGTCGGCGGAGCAATTCAAGGTGATAAAGAGTGGCTGTGTTCTCATCACTTCACAGGATGGAAACGAGTGGCGATACTCTTTACCCTGTTCCACAAGGACTGGGATTGCCAGTGGGTGACTACCGCCGCGTCCGATTCGCCAAAGAACTCGTTGGGCTCGAAACGCGCACAAGCGGACGCGACATGCCGGCATTGCTTGTTCAATCTTATGGAAAGGTGTGGTGCGGATAGACCGTCAATTTCGATGACGTAGGGTTCAGGGATGCCTCTACTGGTCGTGCTTCGCGGGAAAAGTGTCCGCTTATTCAAGACCTCGAATCCTCTAATCCACCTCCTTCAAGGGGTTCACGGCAAGACCGTGTCCGCCGAGGACTAGACGACGACGACGACGGCACAGACGATGGTGACAGGTCTCCAGCTGTTCTGCTGCACAGATGGCTTCGGTTCGCGCACCGTCGTCAAGTTTACGACACGCATGAACGCTGCGACCCCGTACCTATACTCATCCAAATCCCAACGTGAGGCCGAGTTTGATACTACTCCCCAAAACCGACTCTCGACGGCAGCCTCTGCCACGTCATCCATGACACGATCTATGGCCGGGCTCGATGACAACGATGTCAAGGAACAAACAATTCATACAGGCCCGCTCGTTCTTGAAACCACTGCGCGGGCATGTACGGACCACGTCGTCGTTTGACGACCACGTTCAGAATTTGATGATTCGAGTCAGTGGGGCAGAGGGGAGGAGGAGAATGAACGTTTGAACGTTTGACGACGATAATGAACGTGTACGATTATGGTCCTCAGGTATTCTCTTTTATGTGGAATTCTGTCGAATCGCTCGCAGTGTTGTATACCCAACCCCGCATGACGAGGAAAAGAAACAAATTATGAAAGCATCAAAAACATCAAAAACGATACCAGTATACCAGTTGCGGGTCAAAGTATCATAGGTATCTCGGTATCCTTCCACTCCATTCAAATCTTTTCGTCGTCCAGATCTCCATCTCCACCCTCATCCTCACCGTATAACCTGCACGTCCCGAACATCTTTGATGAAATCCGCTTCTCATAAAACACGTCCAATCTATTACATTGTTAGCCATACCTTTCTCAGAAATGGGAATAAAGGGTACATGCTGTTGTCTACGGTCCACCCTTTTGTCTCGTGTCTGAAAAAGTACGATCGCATCGTCCCCGCAAATGCCGGCCCGCCGAAAATGGACCCATTGTATCTTCCAAGGTTTGCTTCGTCCGGGATGAAATGTTAGTTCGAGCGTCCACGAGTTGGTCCAGGTACAGATCCCGACCATCTTGGAACGTAGCTTAACAGGCGAGATCTCAGCATAGATGACGTGAATTGGGCCAAGGCAGAAAAGTGCTTACATGTTGACTAAGGGGACAATGTTGTAAATGATTGTTTATAAGAGTGTTAGGAAAGGTCCTAGAGGCATGGGTAGGGACGTACGAGTGTAGACGGCCCATTTACCGCTTTGGTTTGTGTTGCTGATCCAGATGTATCTAATCAAGAGCAGAATAATCGACACGCGACCTACCTGATTTAAACACCCAAACTAGCTGACCCTGTGGAACGTTACAGATTGCAAACGACCTACAGAGGAAGCGAAAAAAAAAGTGTAGTTGGAAGGACACCCGTAGCGATAACGTCGACGCCAAGGTTAAAGGTTCCACTATCGTCGTGTCCGGCGAGCTCGGAAAAGTAGGTGCCGAATCCAAAGACAAAGGCGACGCTCGCACCTTGCTGGAGCACAAACACCACCATTGCCAAGATCGTCTGTCTGAAAATTTCACCTGGAAACAACGTCGAATGCATGCATACAAGATGGTGCTTACTCCGGAGGCAATCCGAGTAAGCCATCGTCGCGCACACAAGTCCTCGAGCCCAATTATCTCTTGGATTTGCTGTAGTTGGAGTCTGGAGACGATGACCTGTCCACCGAAGATGATGAGAACTTGTTCGGCGTGTTCGTGGTGACCTTTGTGGACAAGCCACCATGCGACTCGGGTGCAAAGTGAGAGATCGATTCAAAGGATGATGGGAGAGATTCACGGAAGAGAGCTACAGAGTATATTTGGCGAGGAATGTGATGAAAAGCGTACAATGGTCACAACGGTAGCCCGTATGCATAGGCATTTGTCCAGTTTCTGGTGTCTTGAATGATACTATTGGATTTGCCGATAGTTTCGAGGCAAAAGGTAACTTGGAGAGAAACAGATACACTTTCAATTGATCCACTACGGAATCGTGGATGATAGGACCGAAGCAGACTCGGAGACAATTGCACTTTTATGGGTACTAGGCCCTCGCCTATGGTCTCTTTGCAACCCCCAGCACCCTTCGCGAAGAACTCCCACACCCCACTACTAATTGGCAGGTTTTTGAAAACCATCAATGATTATCTCTCTAATAACGCACATTTCCCATCAGTCACTTGATAGAAAAATCTAGAATCACGCCCTATGATTGCTATACTGAGTCTCGTGTGACTAATGCGGTTGGTCCAAATTACATGATACCACTGTACAACCATCACTCAAATAGTACGTACGTATTCAAATTCGCCTAGTTGTCACTTGGTATAACACTGCACATTTGGTACATACATACATAGTACAGTTATATCCTACACGGTCGATCAGCCTGCGCGGTTTCTCTCTGCGATAATCGTCCAGTTTTTCTACAGTAACTCGTTCATCTTCTCTGCCATTCCGACCGGAACTTCAAATCGTACCATGCGACTACGCGTTACTTCGTGTGACACTGTGACCGGCCAACCAGTGGCCCCCAGTGGGTGATTGACAGGTGATAGTTTTATTACAGGATCTAACTTACAGCAAATCTCGAAAAGTCCGATGACAGGAGAGGAATCCTGCCATCTTCGTACCTTTCGAACTCCATCACAACTTGAATCTCAGCATGTCTGAATTCTTATATCATCCCTGTTGTTCCCTTGGACCGTCCACTTCCATACCCATTTCTCGTCTTCGACATAGTTCATGCCATCCACGTTAGAGATAGCTGTGGCCAGTATTGTGGAGAATGACTATGTGACACGTATGCACATTCGCGATAATCCTTTCAACTCGGATTTGAAACTCATCATCTCTCTAGTTGTGATTCTCACTGCCGTCGGATATGATTATAGTGTGTACCTTGTTTTTTATGATGCACATACATGTCGGATTCACCTCGTTGTCATCAGTCCTTACCTTTTCCGACGAGGTTAGTACTCACTCGTATCGTCTTTCTGGATCTCGCCAATCAATCTCTTCAGATAGAATATGTTTGGGTTAGTATACGAAACATTGGAGGATCACCCCAACTAGACCCCACTGCAGAATAAACCTTGGACCTTGGTATCCACCTTGTTCATCTTTGTAAGTGGGCTGGAGCATGATTGGCAGTTTTTGCTAATTATTGTTACAGATTCGTTACTCCGGTCTTTCCTCTATCATGTATGTCATTATTCGGTCTTACTCATGAATGTGAGCATAACATATTGATTTATTAGGATCTATTCTCTCAGTATGTCCGAGATTCCAAATATCGGGTCTCTTTGGCTGACTTGGTTGACAATAGTGGGGAGTTCTTTCTTACCCGGTCCTGAAAATGTGCATTTTCTTTCTTTCTTTCCAATGAATGCACTCCACTCAGATATATATGCTAGGTGTATGTGTTCACTTTTACTTGTCACAATAGACCCAGAAGTCTGATACCTTCAGAAAAGTTGTAAGTGTCTCTGCTCAATGCTTATCAAGTCTGCTCAAGGACAACTGTAAGGTAAAACACTTAATATTATAGCCTCATGGAGCACTAGTATTTTCATATTTGCTGCGGATTGTACGTCTTTGAATTGCTTGTTTTCGAGAACACGAATGGAACGTTGTCATTGCAGTAACAATGATTCTCCGAGTCTGGGCATTATATAGTCAATCAAGGATCGTCTTCGGAATCCTTCTCACGATCTACGCCATGGAGGTTATCGCAACTCTAGTCCAGGATATTATTTATTCGAGTCCGAGAAACTACTCAGGTATTTGCATTCTAGCTGGTCTAACAGGATTATCGCTCATATAATTACGTAGTGACCGTTGATCAAGTGCTCGGTCTGTCATTTTGCGTGGGGCAAATATCAAACAATCTGATTACGGTGGCTTTCGTATTCCAATTCTTGTTTTCCTCCATACTGTGTTGCTTGATGATTGCTCAGTTCGTTTGGCAGTCGTGTCAAATGTACAGATCAATGAGAACGTGGCAACTCGGCCGTTATGTGAACCTTTTTGTCAGGGAAGGCATTCTCTACTTTCTCGCGTACGTCCAACAACCCCTTCCTTCCTAACCTTAATCCCTACTTATGCCTGAACCTGTGAATTTTCTCGATTATAGTATGTTCCTCACAGAGGTTATGGCTATTGTTATCAATGGACATTATGCCTACATTTATGGATGGTGGCAATTACCCTTAGGGATCCTTGAATATGTGCCATCATTCACGCTCGCGCCACGTTTCATCCTGAGCGTACGTGCATTGTATGCCCACGATCTTCGCGGTCGACGTGGTTCGCACATAGATTCGGATTTTGGGTTCACCTCGGCGTTTGGGCGTGGTGTAACAGGTGGGAGTGTGATCGTGTTTACTGAGGGACGAAAAGGACAAGAGCAAGATGAGGATACACTGATGGAAGAAATGGTGATTCGAGGGGAAGTTCGTGGTGGTGACGTAGTGTGACGTCTCACCAAAGTATATGATGTACCGGTACAGTTTGCGATGCATCACCTGTATTATTTATGGAACACGTGCTTGCGATCTATCCCAAGTATGCGTACATTGTATGCGTATGATCTTTGTAGATATGGGTCACATATGAATACGGACTTTGTGATTACTTTTGCGTCCGAGAACAGTGCCAGTGGATGTGCGATAGTTTTTTTCCAGGGGAAAAAAACATACGGATGGAAAAAGAAGTGGCTCAGGAAGAATCCTCAACGCACCCTCTTTCACGCCGGGACGTACGAATGCAGAGATGGTCCATTTGGTGCTCTGATTTGCATGGCCGATTCAGTGAATTCAATAGGAGTAGAATGATCGTACATGTGTCCATACCTCGATTCAATAGGAACAAGCAACCAAACTGATTGATGATGTAGAAAGTCAAATGATTTCCAACAATATGGAAAGGGAGTGAGCAGGATGACAGGAACATACAATTAGTCTGACTGACCCCGATGGCGGTCACGTGGAAACCAGCCGTGGCCAACGGCGGAGACACTGAGACGAGCGGACACCAAAGAATGGACCGAGCTCTGTAAGACGACAGCGATGTACGGGTATAAGATCAACTACCGTATCTTATGAGGAGCGGCGGTGATATACTACAGCACACGTGACTTGTGTGCCGACGGGCTTACATCACGCCGACACCGAAGTTAAGGGCTTCGCTGTCGGAGGATCCGGCGAGCTCGAAAAGGTAGGTACTGAATCTTAAAACGAAGACGACACCTGCGCCCCGCTCGAGCACGGACACAATCTTTTTCACGATCGTTCTTTTGAGATTTTCACCTAGAAACAGCTTCCGATGCGCGCGTACAAGACGGAAATACATATATGGCTTACCTCGAGAGTTGTTTGGGTAGGTCGCCGTCGCCGAATACGAGTTCTTGAGTTCAATCATTTTATACGCTGGAACCTGAAATCGATTCTCGGTTCGCCGAGGAGGATGCGGACTGGTTCGACGCATTCATGGTGACGTTTGCGGATGAGCCACGGCTCGGGAGCAGATGGGAGATCGATCAGGAAGATGATGGGAAAGATCCACTGAAGAGCAGTAAGGTGTGACTTTTGCGAGGAACGTGATGAAAATACGCAGAACGTACCTTCCTCACACCTGCCGCTCACCCCCGGACAGTATGCAAAGGGGAGCGTCGTAAACCGCGGTTATGAACCCAATCCTCCATCGCTCACTGTTCGCGCGATTTACGAGCTCAATGATGGCGTCCGCTTGATCGTAGTGGGGGCAATATTCAAGACCTCGAATCCTCTAAGCCACCTCGGTCTGCTCAAGACAAGAGTTCCGTGTCCACCGAGGACAGACGACGACTGCGACCGCAGCGACGATGGTGACTACCTCTCTACTCTCTCTCACAGGTAGCCTTGGCTTTCGCATGTATAAGCGCATCTTGCACGTCGTCGGGATGATGACGCTTACCACACTACCACCCGCCCCAGGCACCCTCGATATGATCCTCATCCCGTCCTCTCCACGGCTCACGATAACGTCTGCATCAACCTCGCATTCGCACTTGGCCATGTCCTGGATGGACATCATGGGTGGCAAATTGGGCGTTCCAAAACCACCCGGGTACGTTCCTCGTCCCCCCGTCAAGTATGACTTAGATACTCCCACACATATTCTCCAAGAATCGGAAACGCGCGTCTTCGTTTTTTTTTCCCAGTCTGACGCCTACAACACCTGCTCCTGCACCTAACTCCAATCATAACCCGAACCCGCATCCCTAAATCACAATTACGATTACAATCCCAACCCAAGATTAATAACATTTGGAGTGTCCGGTGGGGCATTTCAGAGGAAAAGGGAGAATGGACGACTGAGACGACAATAACGAACGTGTATGTTTGGATATCCTTTTTTAATGTGGAATTCGTACCGTCTTAGCCTGCGCTCTACTCAAAGAAAATCATAAGACCATCGAAGTATTGGCATCGCACAGAAGACCAGCCCAATTCAGAATATCGAGGGGACCAGTGTTATTTTTCCGCCCAGCCCGTCTCACATCATCGCATGATCATTTGCAAGTATCAAGGATGTCGTCGGTATCATGTCCTTTCATTCCCGCTTCATATCTCTTCGTGTTGATCCAAGTACCGATCTCCATCGTACAATCTGTACGTCCCAAACGTCCTTACCGGAACCCGCTTTGCGTACAGCATATCGCATCACATTCTTCGCACTCGCTTTTTTTTTTTTTCATTCTCGTGTCGCCCCGGCGTCTAGTCATCGCCAATCTCGCCATTCGCATCCTGCGTAGCGCCCTCGCGTTCCTTTGTGGTTCTCGCATCTTGTGCACCTATGACCCTATATTGTCCTGTCGTTGACACCCTACGTCCCCAGTAGCCCAGTGTCGTCACGTCCTACGTCTTCCACGCCCTGCGTAGGAGGTTGGTGGACCTCGTACTGCCACTTCGTGTCCCACACAGTCGTCTGCTGGCATTGGCGTATGAGAATGGATTCGCCGTATCGTCCCTTACTCCAAAGAACGCCGTAGGTGTACTTTTCGGGTCCGTGCACTTTTCTATTACACGACCTTAGACATCAACATCTAATGGCCGCACGCAGAGACTCCCTCGAACCGCTCCAGCCTCGTCCTCAGCTCCCGCTCCTCGTCGACACGCGAAAGCATCAGCATCGGCTCATCGGACGGCGTCCCTCGCGAACCCTTGACGCTAGCCAAAAAGTGTCTCCGTCTATTCTCGGCGCCCTCGGTTCACCGTATGCGCTTGCAGGCAAGCAGACTTTCTCCACTTTACTGCGCAAAAAGAATCTCAAACTCCGCGACCAGCTCGCTCTCCGTGAAAAGGAACTCGGAGAACGTACGCCCATATTCCTCTATACACTCGTCGCTCACCCCCAGGTAGTCAAACGCAAATGAGAACACATTGTCAACCGCGGTCACGAACCCGATTCTCCATCACTTACCGCCACATGCAGCGCATTCAACGGGCTCAAGGAAGGCGTCCGCTTGATCGCAGCCGGATTTATGGATTTCAGAGGTGTCATTCAAGATACCGAGTCCCTTAAACCACCTCATCGGTTCACGATGGGACCATGTTCACCGAAGACAAGACGGCGATGGTGGTGACCGTCCCCTACTCACCCGCACAGGCAATCTCGGCGTCACACGTCTTTAAGCCAACGATGCCTACCAATGCTACAACCGACGTCCCACCCATCCCATGCACCTTCGACACGACCCTCCTCGTTTCGTCCTCTCCACCGCTCACAAGTCCCGGACCTGCCTGTGCACCGCCTACAGTAACATCTCATCACCCTCGCGCTCACACTTTGCCATGTCCTGGATGGACACCACGGGTCATAAACTGGGTGTTCCAAAGCCCCTGGGTACGTTCCTTCCTCTATTTCTGCGTTGAGCGGCACTCATGCGCACATACAGATTCTCCAAAGAGTCATAAATGTGCGTCAATGTTACTTGTGGGCGTTTCGAACACGGTCACCTCCGCATTTTCTCCCGGTCCGACGCCCGCCCAACTCTAGTCTTAACCCGAATTCATATCCTAATCCCACATCCCAACCCCAAACCAAATCCAAACCCGAGATCAGTACCCGCTTCGATGTGACGCACGCCTTGGCTCGACGATAATGAGGACTGACTATTCACACGGGCGAACTCGTTCCCGACACGAAACCAAAAGCAGCGTGCGAGCACGTACGGGCCGAGTCGTCGTCAAACGACGACAATTGGAATTAGTGATTAGTGGCGAGGTCTGGTAGGACGATTCAGAGGCGCGCAGAAGAGGTAGAATGGGTAAGTGAAACAACGGCAATGAACGAGTATGATTATATTCTCTCTTTAATGTGGAACTCGTGACGTCGTAGCTTGCGCTCTCGGTTGTACTCTTGGAAATCATGCGAACATCAAAATACTGACATCATACAGGAAACCATCGCCAATTGTACGTAGCAAGAGTATCGTTGATCATTCTCCCCGTCCGTCCCGTCTCACATCATTGCGCATGTTCCACATTGCATCGTCATTTGCAAGTTGAAGCATGGAGAATTTCCTCACACCTTTTCTTCGTCTCGATCCTGATCCCAATCTCCACCGTATGATCTGGGCGTTCCAAATATCCTCGGTGGAGTCCTTTTGTCGTACAGCACGTCCGATTTGTCGCATCACATTCTCCCCATTCACCAATTTTTCCCACCTTTATATTGCTTTACCATTGTCTCGTCTCACCCTTCACCCTGCCTGGTGACAACAACTACAGTCGCATCCAATCGCCGTCAATATTTCCATCGTCCCGGCGTCGTATCCCCGCTCGGAATTGTCTTATCACCGTATTCGCGTCTCGCGTCCCTCTTGTCCACGCGTTGCCTTGTTGTCATTGACACTCCATATCCTTTGCACCTCATGCCCTAACGTCTCTCACACCTTGCATAGGAGGCTGGTGGACCTCAAACTACCTCTTTCACGGCCCACGCCATCATCAATGCAAACGGTCTTTCATCATCACTTACGTCAACACTCATCAAAATGAGATCATGTCGAATATGACTGCTTGGCGGAAGTGCTTAGAATTGTTACCACTGGAATTGATGAACAAAAATGAAATCGCCGCATCGTCTATTACTTCCAAGACGGTCGAAGGTGCACCTTTTGGGTACGTACATTGTTCTGTTACAGGTCCTTGAATATTGACATATGATCATGGCACAGGAAGCTGCCATGTTCCCAGACCTTTCAAACTCCACCACGATCTCACCATTTCCTTATAATATCCCAGTTGTTGGAGACCGTCCACTTCCATACCCGTTTCTCGTCTTCGACATAATTCATGCCATCCACGTTAGAGATAGCTGTGGCCAGTATTGTGGAGAATGACTATGCGACACGTATGCACATCCACGATAATCCTTTTCAACTCGGATTTGAAACTCATCATCTTTCTAGTTGTGATTCTCACTGCTGTCGGATATGATTATAGCGAGTACCTTGTTTATGATGCACATGCATGTCTGATTCACCTCGTTGTCATCAGTCCTTACCTTTTCCGACGAGGTTAGTACTCACTCGTATCGTCTTTCTGGATCTCGCCAATCAATCTCTTCAGATAGAATATATTTGGGTTAGTATACGAAACATTGGCGGATCACCCTAACTAGACCCCACTGCAGAATAAACCTTGGACCTTGGTATCCACCTTGTTCATCTTTGTAAGTGAGCTGGAATACAATTGGCAGTCTTTTGCTAATTATTGTTACAGATTCGTTACTCCGGTCTTTTCTCTATCATGTATGTCATTATTCGGTCTAACTCATGAATGTGAGCTTAACATATTGATTTATTAGGATCGATTCTCTCAGTATGTCCGAGATTCCAAATATCAGGTCGCTTTGGCTGATTTGGTTGACAACAGTGGGGAGTTCTTTCTTACCCGGTCCTGAAAATGTGCTTTTTTCTTTCTTTATTTCCAATGAATGCACTCCACTCAGATATATATGCTAGGTGTATGTGTTCACTTTTACTTGTCACAATAGACCCAGAAGTCTGATACCTTCAGAAAAGTTGTAAGTGTCTGCTCAATGCTTATCGAGTCTGCTCAAGGACAACTGAAAGGTACAACACTTGATATTATAGCCTCATGGAGCACTAGTATTTTCATATTTGCTGCGGATTGTACGTCTTTGAATTACTTATTTTCGAGAAACACGAATGGAACGTTGTCACTGCAGTAGCAATGATTCTCCGAGTCTGGGCATTACATAGTCAATCAAGGATCATCTTAGGAATCCTTCTCACGATCTACACCATGGAGGTTATCGCAACTCTAGTCCGGGGTATTATTTATTCGAGTCCGAGAAACCACTCAGGTATTTGCATTCTAGCTGGTCTAACAGGATTATCGCTCACATAATTACGTAGTGACCGTTGATCAAGTGCTCGGTCTGTCATTTTGCGTGGTACAAACATCAAATAATATGAGTACGGTGGCCTTCGCATTCCAATTCTTGTTTTCCTTCATACTGTGTTGCTTGGTGATTGCTCAGTTCATTTGGCAGTCGTGTCAAATGTACAGATCGACGAAAACGTGGCAACTCGGCCGTTATGTGAACCTTTTTGTCAGGGAAGGCATTCTCTACTTTCTCGCGTACGTCCAACGACCTCTTCCATCCTAACCTTAATCCCTACTTATGCCTGAACCTGTGAATTTTCTCGATCATAGTATGTTCCTCAACGAGGTTATGGATATTGTTATCATTGGACACCATGTCTACATTTATGGATGGTGGCAATTACCCTTAGGGATCCTTGAATATGTGCCAGCATTCACGCTCGCGCCACGTTTCATCCTGAGCGTACGTGCATTGTATGCCCACGATCTTCGCGGTCGACGTGGTTCGCACATAGATTCGGATTTTGGGTTCACCTCGGCGTTTGTGCGTAGTCTAACAGGTGGAAGTGTGATCCTGTTTACTGAGGGACGAAAAGGGCAGGAGCAGGATGAGGATATACCGATGGAAGAAATGGTGACTCGAGAGGAAGTTCGTGGTGGTGACGTGGTGTGACGTCTCGCCAATGTATACGATGTACCGGTAAAGCTTGCGATGTATCACCTGTATTATTTATGGAACATGTGCTTGCGATCTATCCCGAGCATGCGTACATTATGTGTATGACATTTGCGGTAGATATGGGTCACGTATGAATACGGACTTCGTGTTTACTTTTGCGTCCGAGAGCAGTGCCAGTGGATGTGCGATCGTTTTTTTCCAGGGGAAAAAATGTACGGGTGGAAAATGAAGTGGCTCAGGAAGAATCCTCAACGCACCCTCCTTCACGCCGGGACGTGGTCCATTTGGTGCTCTGATTTGCTTGGCCGATTCGGAAGAATTCGATCGGGAGTAGAATGGTCGTACATGTATCCATACCCCGATTAAACAGGAACCGACGACCAAACTGGTTGATGGTATAGAACGTCAAATGATTTCCAACAATATGCAGAGGGAGTAAGCAGGATGATTGAGGAACATGCAATTAGTCAGACTGACCCCGATGGCGGTCACGCCGATACTGAAGTTAATGGCTTCGCTATCGGCGAGTTCGACGAGCTCGAAAAAGCAGGTACTGGATCTCAAAACGAAGATGACACCTGCGCTCCGCTGGAGTACAGACACGATCTTTTCCACGTTTGAGATTTTCGACTAAAATAGCTTCCGATGCGTGCGCACAAGACGTATATATATATGGCTTACCTCGAAAGTTATTCGTGGGTCGCCGTCGCCGAATACACGAGTCCTTGAGATCGATCATCTCATGGATTTTTTGTCGCTGGAATCTGAAATCGATGGTTGAGCCACCATGGCGACTCGAGAACAGATGGGAGATCGATCAAGAGGTTGGTGGGAAAGATCCACTGAAGAGCACTAAGTTGTGGGTTTGGCGAGGAACGTGATGAAAATAGTATAATACTCACAGAGGCGTAGACATTTGTCCGATTTTGGCGGTCCAAACACCGTAAAACCAGGGGCGACACTTCTGCACGGTAGCCAATTCGCAAGAGACGTACATACCTGGAATAGCACGTATGAGAAATCGAGTCGCGGGTCGTTCGTCAAGACATACACCATTGATGAGTTTACCAATGAAGAGCATCTCGTTGGTGTGTGTTGCGAGTGGAAAAATGGATCAAGACGCCGATAATGGAGATCCGGCCCCGCGTCAGTGCGTGGTAAGTAGCGCTATGATCTCCAAAAGTGTGTCACGACGATGCCATAACATGTACACATCGTCAAGTATCCCCAAGAAATGGACAGAGACCTTATTGCCCTTTTCAGGCAACTTGGCGCCGTGTGAAAAAATGAAATAAAAATGTGCCCTCCCTCGGTCAACCTGTACTGCATCAACCCCTCATCGGAATTGTAAAAAAAATATACCACTCGATTCGGACGAGCTTAGAGAATATGGCTACGTTGGACCGATCACCCTAATCGGGGATCTCGGAAAACGGAATTTTTTGCATGCTCGGGATTTCACCAGTCTGAGTATTGCAGTTGTAAACACTCCAACAAATGGGCTGATGGGTGGTAATGAGGGATACAGTATTCAAGACCA
>JBBPMM010000064.1:0-84784 GCA_038090335.1 Solioccasus polychromus
ACACATTGCGATGATGCCCATTTTAATTCCAAGTATAGAGTAGTACCATAGCAAGATAATCTACATTGAATGTGCAGTAATTGAGACCAGAACATCATGTTAAAATTAATTGGTTCAAGTGACGGTGATGGTTCAAGTGACGGTGGATGACTGTAATATTGCGACAGGCTTACTTATCTAAACTCCAATCAGCCAGTGAAACTGTTCAAGGGTTCTGGAATTAGATTAATCGTTCATATCTGAGGCTTTGGAAGAAAAGCTGGAGCGAAAAACACTGTTTATGAAGATTCTTGTAGAGAAATGAAGTGACTTACAGTGGAGAGCATCCACGGGTATCCCGTTGCATCTTCTCAACTTGAAATCGAACGGCGCCGCGTGTAGTACTAGCACCTTCTGGGAAGTATAGCAGATGGCCAGGGCCTCCTTGTTCAGATTGTAAAAGATCCCAGGTCGAGCTATTGCAGCTACTTGTTCGTTAGCGATATTGCATGAGAACGATGATCCCGGGGGAGCTTCTCGTCCAAGCAGTGATGTTTGTATTATTTTCTCTGCGTCCTTCACGACGTCAGCTTTGGCGAGCACGACGATGCCCTCGTGGTTGCGATGAGAAGTCTATGAAGCCGATTTCTATGCCATTTATCAGAGAAATCTTCCGATCTGGAAAGAATAATTTGAATGTCGTTCGTAAGAGGAGATATAGACTTGTATCGGTGAGACAGTGTAAGGTTGTCTTGCGAGTCCTGCTGTTTCCAATTTTTAGCCATGTCAGGCACCGGGAGTGGATCCAGGATGAAATCCTGTCATGCTTGTAAACAAGTGTCTGATAATCAGTGTCTACGGCAGAGTACTCGCAGATCACTTTCACTATCAAAGACCTATTCGTCCAAATAATATCTCTCCGACGCCAAGTCCTATGAGGATAGAGAGGATATATGCTCCATTAAACGTCCTGTGTAACCCAGCGTTACAAGTTCAAAAGCACACTAAGATCGACTGTACGTACATGATAGCCAACATAATAGCGAACGAAAAGGGTCGACTGAAGGGCTTGAATCCCACCACGTGCAACATCTCGGTAGAGTACGAACGGAGGCATAAATCGCCTGCGTGCGGAAACTGACTCCTCTACCAAGTTTTCGATGCTCTCTGTCTTGGAACCATCGTCACTGCTCGCTCTACCGAAAGCTTAGCATGAGCATTTGCACGAAGAGTAAATGGATTACGCACCTGGCCATCCAATATGATTCAAAAACGCGCCGAAATGCGGAAAGACAACGTTCCAAGAGACAAAAAACAAACAAAACTAGGCAAGCACCGAAAATTGCACCAGGAGTCGAAGGCAGTACAGTTTGAAAGATGATATTATCGGAATTTCCGAAATGCAAAAATCCACTCATTGAACCAGTCGAGGTAGAAGTTGACGTCGACATGCCACTAGCAGAGTTGCTGGCGTCCATGTTTACGGAAGAAAATGGGTGGTGGATAAAAAATGGCACCAGGCAAGGAAAAATAGAAGCATCACAGGTGGCACTTAAAGCCCTGTGGCTGCCAAAAACAACCTAGTACTTGGGGATATGAATTTTGAGATATACCCACATGCCAACTCATTCCTGGAGACGGAAGGACGTTACTTAAGCTCGACCATGGCAAACCACAGCCAAGGTGTGCTTACGATTTTGGTAAGCTGTGATCGGATCATGGTTGGAAGCAACATACGCGTGCGTCCTCGGACATGGATGTACAGATTGGGGAACGAGCTGTACCGATCTCCAACAATCCGTGACGTGGCATGCGGCCCAAGACAACTCCGCAGTTGATCATTGGGCGTTTAATATACCACGCAGTATTGATGATGGGAGTTGCAGGAGATCATGAGGCAAATTTGCGAGTATAGATTGACAAGGGGTACTTTTGACAGATGGACCCGAGATCATGTTCAGATACACCAGGGCGAGAGATACAACATTACACAACACGTTCCACCGACAGTGACCGGCTTGTGTTGCATCATGTCTGCGGTGGTATAGCCTCCTCGTCGAGGTTGTCAAGTCGGAGGACGAGGCAATTATGCCTGCATCGCCAGCTCCGACATACTAAATTAAAACTCAGTTTTAGCTGCCGAGACGGCAATCCCTACTAATCTCTAATGCCGAGCGCATCCTTCATTCACGTCGCCTGCTTCGCCGTCGGTGCCGTCGTCGGTGGCAGCGTGGCCACCGTTGTCTCCTCCCGCCGGGCCGTACTTTCCCCGTCACCGCCCGTCATCGACATCGACCGAAAGGGCGATGTGAAAATCTCAACTGCGTCTGCGGTACTCAAGTATGGCAATCCAGGTTGGTATCCAGACCGTCGACAGAAGAGCGTAGTTCACTGGCAGTGCAGGACCCGTCTCGGATTTACTCGTGCGCAAGGCATATACTACTGCGTACGATCGACGGTTGCGTCATCCTGCATGGGTACGTTTGCACCCTTTCCATCGATACGAACGCCTTATTTTCGGGTTCAGACAGCCGAACACCTCACACTCGCCTCGCTGGGCAAGTCTGCGATAGCGTCCGCGTCGGAAGACGAAACGGGCGACAGATCAAAGTCGACCTTTGCTGAAGACGAGTCCTTGCCTGCTATATTCCGTGCCAAGCTCCAGGATTACTTTAGGAGCGGATACGACCGCGGACACATGTATGTTCCTGCTCGATATGTTCACGCTCGAAGTGACGTGTCTGGCAGGGTACCCGCTGCAGACGCAAAGATCTCTCAGGATGCTATGAATGAGACCTTTTTGTTGTCCAACATCGCACCGCAGGTCGGTGTCGGGTTCAACCGTCATTGTATGCTCTCCGAGGTTGCCTTGAAAATTTCCGTTGACGTCCTAATTAGACTGGGCTTACGTCGAGGATTGGTGTCGACGACTGACGAACTCATTCTCTGACGTCTATGTCTTTACCATCCCACTTTATCTTCCTCACAAAGACCCCGATGGCAAGTGGCGTGTTGTTCGTACACTTTCACCATCCGTCTTGCACTCTGAATCACTCACTCATATCATCTTATCCCTACGGCTTGATAGAATTATGAAGTCATTGGTTCACCACCCAATGTCGCCGTCCCGACCCATTTTGCCAAGGTTGTGCTCGCATCCAGACCATCCTCACCCTCGACACCTGACGTCCCCGAGATCTCTACGGGTGCGTTCGTCCTCCCAAACGCGACGATTCCCGATGACGTGTCGTTCGAGAGTTTTGTCACCCCAGGTACGACCGACCCATTTCCTTTTTGTCTCAAATCTAATTGTTCTCTTCTGACGCGTCCCCCTTTTTTTTTCCACTTACGCAACTGTACGTGAACGCCGAACATAGTCGACGCGGTCGAACGCGCAGCGGGTCTCACCTTCTTTTCGGACACGCTCAAGAACGCGTCAAAACATATTTGCAAGACGACCAAGTGCGAGGTGATTGTACGGCGTTTCGATGAGGCGCAGAAACGACCCGAAATGCGACGCGCGGTGTCCGCACCGCGCTAATGCGCTGCATAACGTTTTCGCTTCCCCTGCGTTGTTTTCGGAGACTTTGTATCGTTTCGGACAGGGTCGGTGTTCGCGTGAGGTGTTACAACTTGGCGTGTTTGGTTGCACGGGACCGTTTCGGTTATTATCAACTCGGAAAATAATCAGGCTTCGAACAGGGAAAGAAAAAAAGGGTAGCAGCGATGTGGATGCATCAAGCAACACGTATATTTACTGACAGCACTATCGTATATATAGATATATCAGAATTGAAAATCCATCCAATAACGAGACAGAGGCAGGACAATGAGAAACAGGTGATGCAATTGCAGCCGCCCGTTCATTATCCTGGGAGATGAAAAACGAAATGGGAAGGTAAACGACAAAGATGATGCAGGGTTGATGTAAGAAAAAATAAGAGCCGAGGACTTTATATGAATGACGATGCAGTATACAATTTATATCAGACGGAAGACAACACGGGAGACGAACATGTGAGCATGTGATGGCACACCCATGAATTGAATGAAAAGCAGTAAATGAGAAGGGCAATGATACGAACACAAGCCGTTGAAATTAAATGCAAGGAATCATGCATATCAGGCATACATACGTCTCAGGGAAAATGCCTACTTGCCTAAGAGTTCGAGTTCAACGGAGGATGAAAGAGAACGATATGTCTATATCTCCAGAGGTTCATGCGTGCGCGCCTCTAGGCCGTTTCCGCGCGCTTGCACATCGGTGTTTGTCGCCCTTCGTACTCCGAATCCTCCAAGACCAGGGCCACGTGGCTGTCTCACGACGCCAGAGCTCTCGCTCGAGAATCCGTTGTTGAGTGATCCCATCACGCTGGAAGGAAGACTTGGTACCGGAGGAACACCCGCAGAGGCGGTGGCGGCAAAGCTGTTGCCAAATAGAGACCCAAAGCCTCCAGGGGAGCGGCGAGAGGGAGAAGCTATAGTGGCATAACCCTCTCGGATGTTCCCGTTGGATGCACGTGTGGTAAGGCGTGGCGCTTGCGTATGCAGGGTCTTCATGTCAGGCATCGATTTTTTCATGCGCAGGGTGTTGGCGAGCTGAGACTGGGAAGATGAAGAAAGGTAAGCCGACGGGGCGCGCGATAAAGTAGGAGGTTGAGTTCTCTGAATTGTAAGTGACATAAGCACAAGGCTTCATGGACGTAAATGCAAGCGAAACTTGCCCTGTTAGGATCAATTCGGGTCACGACGGCGTATCTATCTTCACCCTCGCCAACTGAGTAATGATAAACGCCGAGTTTCTGAGCAATTAGGTGTACTATCCTCCTCTGCTTGGGGGAGAGCGTCCGTGAGAACGCGAGTTCGTCCCTCATGCGGTCGTCCTTGAAGAGGAGGATTCTAGAATAAATCTCGAGAGTCGAAGGGTCATTCAAGTCCAGCTCGCTAGACGAGGATGCTTTTTCCGATGAATTTGGAGTAGCCGGTGCCACAGGCGGAGAAGTCGAAGCGTTGAAGCCCTGAGAAATCGGAAGCTGGGGCACGGGCGGGGGGGAATACTGAGGTTGCTGATATGCTGCTCCAGTGGAGAAAGAACGCTGAGGGGTAAACGTTGGGGCAGCAATGGGCCCAAAATCGTCATACGACTGCTGGGTCGCCATCGCAGCGGCAGCTTGCTGCTCCTTTTCCAGCTGCATGGAACGCATGCGACGAATCGCCTTTTCCCTCTCGATGCGCTCCTTTTCGCCAGCCTGGAGTACTTTTTTGTATTCTACACGGAGTTTGCGCCCTTGGACGTCAAATCCATTCAAGGCAGCCACGACGGCATCTGCGTCTGCAGCCTGACGAAAGTTGGCAAAGGCGAGGCCGCGAAAGGAACCCTGTTGATCAAGATGGTAGTTGAAGGCATACGGGGTGGGAATGGACAGGGATGCCTAGAAGGGAGTGTTAACCAGATGATCAAGGCGACAAGGTGATGGACTTGCGATGATATCAAGAAGGGTTTCGCGTTTGACATTGAAAGGTATGTTTTTTATGACAATAGCAGTGGGTATAATCTCATCATCGGGGCTCTGGCCAGGTGTGGAAGAAACGGGAACATGGCCCATTGGGGGGGAACCCCCCGAGGACGAAAAATCAGAATTGTTGTTGGGAGAAAGGGGACGATTGTCGGAGGGAATCGCCGGGTTGTCGAACCATTGCTGAGGGGTAAAAGTGAGACGAGATGAAAGAGAGGGAGTTGAGGGGAGATAGACGTACGGTGGGAAGGCCGCCACGAAGAGGCTTCATCTTGAGTGGAGAAGGGCTCATATTGAGGGGATTATAGTGGGACTGGGCCGAGATCGGAGGGGATGTAGTGAACTGGTACTGCTGTCTGGCGTTGCCTGGACCATCATAGTCGTAAGTGTCGTTGAGACGCTGCTGGGAAGGCTGCGTGTTAAGGGTCAGGGAAGAAATGTCGGGCGTTGGAGAACTCGTCATGATGAAAACCTCGTAAGTGCAAACAGGAAGAAAGAAGAAAGAGAAGAAAAGCCCAAAGGTTGAAGAATAGCGTATAAGAAAAAGGTGAAAGGTCTTGTCTTCAAAACTAATAAACCACGCCCCCACGCCACCAGGATGCCCTCACCCAATTTTTTCCATTCACCAAGATCGACACCGGAGAGAGCGCAACTGACTAGTGCAGATATTCCAGGTAGATTCGAGGTCGGTCAGTTAGCAATGAGATTATCACTTCTTGAAAAGTTGTGCACGCATCGGTGTCGATCCACAGAAACCAAGTTCATACTGTTGAAGACATGGGTCGACTTGATTGGCCCATGATAAGACGTGACCTCCTGCCCACTGCGCCGCAGCCAACGACTAAAAGTAACATCCTTTCTCCAGCACACTGTCAGGGAAGCACTCGACTTTTGAAATGATAACTAGTTGATTACCAACGGTCCGTCCAGTTGAAGCCTAAGCTATCGTCGTTATGGTCACGAATCTGCGACTATGCTCCTTTCTCACTGCTCATGTTCTGAAGAATTCATCTCGTTCCATTCTAGCATGTAAACTGATTTCGATTTGATCGCCAAAGTGGAGGATGCCCGAGTTTGCATTTAGATGGAATGCAGGGTACCGTACCCAGTCAAAATGGATCGACCTAGTCCTTGATTCGAGCACAAAAATGACTATTGTCTTGTCGAGGCTTAGAACACTACGTAAACAACAGCATTGATAACAAGAACCCCTGCTATCCGGCTCAGGGTGGAGTTCCACATAATGGAAGCTTTCCGGCAGCATAGAAACAAAAAACAAGAAAATCCGAGAGTGATCCAACACGATATATTACACACCCGTCGCCACGGGTTTTGGTGGTGCCAGCACGCTGTCCACGTCGACCACAAAGTCAAAGCATGCCGAGTCGTCCCATGGGCCTCGCACACGTCTCGTAGGGGATGAGGTGGGCGACGTGCCGTCGCTGCTACTTGGCCGGCAGGTTGCAGCGAGCTCGAGGGAGAGCGGGGGGAGGTCAGTGAAGACGAGGTGGCTGGGGCTCGCTTGCCGTGTGCGTGGGGCTCGAGCGGGGCCTCGCGGGATGGACGCTTCGGGCTGAAAGACAGGGCGAGGGATGGAAGGAAGGGTGTGTTTTGGTTGGGAACGGGGTGGGAGAGGGCCCTGGAAGAGACGAAGGGAAGAAGGAGGTCCACGACGACGCATGATGAGAACGAGAGGATGGTGCTGGTTTAGAAATTTGTCAGATTACTGTAAATACTTGGTAAACTTGAATGGATTCTCACCTTGCTCTGAGAGAAGGGATTGGATGCTAGAATCAATCTAGCCAACGATGGAGGAAACGAATGAATGGAAGGCTCAAGCAAGAGACAACAAGGATGGCCGACGGCAACAGCGAGCGTGGTTGCACAGGTAGTCTCCAAGTAAACCTTCCGGGGTAACTACAAGATGCCGTCTCATCTCATCTCACATTTTACTAATTCGCACCAAAGGATAATGCACGCGGACTACATTGAAAACAGTACAGAGGGATCGCTATCTACAGAAACCGCTGTGTGAGCCGATCAGAGGTCGTACGATAACAGTCTTAGTCGTAAGCGAGCAACTTCACGAAGAGTTGTCGGGGGCACGATAGTGTTTCATGAGCTGGATCTTAAACACTATTTTTAAACAGTGTCAGCATGTCGCACACAAGTCACAAAGAGCGTACTTGCTTTCTGGGTCGGGCCAAAGTCCGGCAGCCTCTGTATTCATGGGTGAGGCATTGTTCGGTTCTTGAATCATGTCAGGATGATAGTCTTAGGGAAAATGACGACTACGAACCTCCCAACAAAGACTGCAATGATAAGAGGACTGTTTGTACACTGTAAACAGCGGACCACTTGTCCTAATGCCGTTTTAGCACAAAGACAACAGTTTAAGACAAGATGCGTACCTGCAAAATGTCCAGACATATGGCACCACTGTGAATGTCTACGTTTGGGTGGTAACATGGCGAGTCAAATTTAATTGTGGGAGCGGTGTATGGATAATTGCTAGGGAATGAGATAGAAATTCGAAACGTCAGTCCAGCATACATCTTTGCCACAGGTCAGTGGCATGTCCAACATCCATAACAGAGACGAACGGTTCCAGCAGCGCCCTCTATTGTTCCAGCCCATTCAAATAGGTTGGAGTCATTCTTGGGAAACGCGGACTAGGAGGAATTGAGCATCACAAGCTCATTACAAACGAATGAGTTACCAACAATGCCGGAGGAAGAAGACATCTAGTAGCGCTCTGAGAAAAGGGCTGATGAGAAAGAGATAAAAACGCACCATGAGCGACATAAGCTCGCTACTCAGTCTACAATACACATTGCACATCAACATTGCGTTCACATGTTGATCATGGTTCGTACCGTTTTGTCACGCTTCCTGGGCCATCAGCGGCTGAACCTGCAGCGGTTGACTTTTGAGAAGTTCTGGAGGCAAGCGGGGAAGTGATCTGGTCCATTGAGTCAGTCGAAGAAAAGTACAACAACAACGGAGGTGAGACGCGCACGTCACGTGACATGCCGCGGAGATCAAAAACAAAAATAAAATAAAAAACATCGACAATGTGTAGAGATCTGTTTGCAGCAAAGACAACTACGACCAGTGCAACATGTCTGGTGATTTCCATCATTCTTGATCGGGTCCTGATGATAGTCCCACGCGAACACGTTCAATGTGATCACTAATAGTACGCTATTTCAGCGCCTCGACACAGCAATCTGTCCAAGTGTTCCCGAGGCTGTTCAGTCAACAACCAAGACGTACATTCCCAAAACCCATTTGTAAGTCTCGGAGTACCATTGCAGATATCAATGTCACCTCACGGAAGTGACTTGATTCAATGATACGGGCTTGCTGATCAAGTCGTGCCAATGTGCCTGCCAGGGATGTTTCCAAGAGCGCAGCTTCACTTGTGTTACCCGACTCGAACACAGCCTCGAATTGTAAGTGTTCCGCTCCACTGATTTCATCAATCACGGACATCAAGCCCCAGGGTCGACAGTCTTGGCTCGGGTATAAAATTCTGGGGCGGCAAGCACTCGTCTCCCATCTTTCATTCGCCTCTTTTCTCTTAAACCCTTTTTCTTCTTATTTCATAACATCTTTGAGAGATGTCTTCCCTTAACTTCAAGTTCGTCGCTGTCGCTCTCACCTGCTCTCTTCTTGCTTCCGCCGTCCCCTACAAGCGTAGTGTTCAATGGCTCCAGCAGAACGGTCCTGCCGCTAAAGCTCTTAATGACCAATACGAGACTCTCACCTCCACTTCATCTTGTAACAACGATGGTGATTTGGCGTGTATCGATGGTGCATTTGCTACCTGTTGGGAGGGTCAGTATATAATCACTCCCTGCGCTAGCGGGTGGTCATGCGCCGCCATCCCCAATGAGTGGAGCGCCGGTACTACAACTACTTGTGACACCAATGACAACATTGCGTGGCGCTTCTCCGAAGCCGGTGTTTCCGAGTTCAAGAGGTCTGTGGACGAGTCCAAGTAAGCTCGTTTACTCGGCCCAGTTCTCCGTATGGCTGATCCGACTTCAGGCGTAGCATCCAATGGCTCCAGCAAAACGGCCCCGCTGCAAAAGCGCTCAATGATCAGTACGCCACATTGAACGCCACCTCACCATGCAATGAAGGTGACACTGCGTGTATCGGTGGTGCATTTGCCACTTGTTACGAGAGCCGATACTTGACGTGGCCTTGTGCGAGTGGTTGGACTTGCGCTGCCATTCCCAACGAGTGGTCCGCAGGGACCACTACTACCTGCGACACCAACGAAGACATTTCGTGGCGGTTTTCTCAAGCTGGCATTTCTGAGTCTTGAGAGCTCCATACGAGGCATGTCTGTGTCGGGTTCTCTGATTCGAACCCGCCTAATTGACCCTTGGTTAGATTTATGCTTCCCCTACGAGACATAACGAAGCACAACTTGATTGGAAGCCGGTGGCGGCTTATAGTTATTGGGATAGTTTTCGCTGCTGGCCAGCACCTACCTGACGCTCCTTTATTAATGTAATGACCGTGCGTGAATGACATGAGTAATGGCGGATGATATCGAAAGACGCGTGTAATGCGTCGCTAGATTGGGTAACTCGTTAGGTTCGGGTCGGCTTTTTTTTCTTTCTCAAAGTGCTAGTTGCACACACACGGCCGACTCTGGATGCGCAGTTTGGAACTTGCCTGCGCGTTTAACTTATAACACTCCTTGCTCGTCCGCAACATGTCCTCACAACTCAACTCGACACCTGCAGAGCTCGCCCTGGTCAACCAAATCTTTGCCCAGGCTGACAAACGGAAGATTGGTATCCTCACCGGTGACGTTGCGGTACGAGTGTTTGGCGGCGCAAAACTCTCGCCTACTGTGCTCGGCGAGATATGGAATATCGCAGATGAGGACAACAACGGTTTTCTCACCCGAAAGGGTGTCGCTACCGCTGTCCGTCTCATCGGTTGGGCTCAGAAGGGCGAGAAGGTCTCAACGGCGCTCCTAAACAAATGTGCGGGTCTTGGTCGTGTGTCTGCCGTTTTCACTGAACGTTGTGCGACAGCGGGTCCCCTTGCTACCATCGATGGCGTTCAATCACCCTTGGTCCCACAGGGTACTGGCATGTCAATACCGAAGTCTCCTCCGCCTGGCCTACCTCTTCTTACACCTCAGGACAAGTCCAAGTTTGCGAGGCTCTTCCAGAGTAATGGACCAGTAAATGGCCTGTTGAGTGGTATGTAGGATTCTCTCGGTCGGATTTGGACTGACGTGAGCTTTACAACAGGCGAGAAGACCCGTGATATCTTTGTCAAATCCCAGCTCCCGGTCGAAAAGCTGTCGCAGATATGGTTCGAATCTTTTCCCTTTGGCATTGCATGACACTCGAGCTTCTCTCTTCTAGGAATTTGTCAGACACGCAGGACCGCGGCGCACTCGACCTGACCGACTTTACAATAGCCATGTACCTAATTCAAGCAGCCATGTCCGGTCAGCTATCCTTCATTCCTATGTCGCTCCCTCCTGGACTGTACGAACAAGCGGGCGGAACAGCTGTGGTTGCACATGCGACCGGCAGTAGCGTACATCCCGTGAGCCCAGCAACATCACCATCGTTCCCAGCGGCCGTCAAGCAGCCACCCGTACAAACAAATTTCACAAATCAAACAAACCCGGCTACCATTCCTTCCCGACGGCCACCGCCAGCTACTCAGGCCTATTCTTTCCCTGGCGTAGCTCCTCAGGCTACGGGGCTCTGGGATGTTACCCCTGTAGAGAAAGCCAGTGCAGACCGATACTTTGATACCCTGGATCCACACAAACGAGGATATATCGAAGGGGATGTTGCAGTCCCCTTCATGCTACAGTCCAAGCTACCGGAAGAGGTCCTCGCGCAAGTTTGGTGCGTTTATTTTCCGTGGTTCTATATACAGCCTGATCCAATGGTACAAGGGATCTTGCTGACATCAACAACGATGGACGTTTAACGCGGGATGGATTTGCGGTGGCAATGCATTTGATTCAAGGCAAGCTATCAGGCAAGGATATTCCAGCTACACTTCCCTCAAGCCTCGTACCTCCTTCCATGCGGTCGAACGGCCCTACTTCACCGTTTGCAACTGTGCCACCTCAGCCATCCGAGCCGTTACGTGATCTTCTGTGGGACGATTCTCCTCCAGTATCAACTGTGAATACTCAACCTCAGCTCAACGTTCTTCAATCTCAAGGAACCGGGATTGCGCCTGCAATGATCTCTCCACCTCCAGTATTCCACGTATCTCAAACATCTGTAGATCCTTTCAATTCGGCTGCTCGCAATTGTACGTTCATACACTCCCGCCTCCTTCCGGTGCCTGATTCACGCGTCGGCGTTTAATTCCAGCGTTCCACAACGATCTTCTCGGAGACGATGATGAAACACATCAATCCCCCCCACTGCATGACCATTCCGCAGAAATTGGGAACCTTCAGAATCAGGTCAACTCTACGACCAAGTCACTACAGGACGCCAAGGCCCAGCGAGAATCTTTGGAAGCCACGCTCGCCAACCAAGCGGCTCAGCTCTCTGCGTTACAGACGCAACTCGCTTCTGCGAAGGCGTCATTCGAGACAGAGACGAACTTGTTGAACGCGCTCAAGGAACGACACACCAATCAGACAATGGAGATCCAGAAAGTGAGAGAGGAGTTGATCAGGAGCGAGAGTGACCTCAGCGCAGTTCGCGTGGAGAAGGCTGAGATTGAAGGGTCATTCCTGCGCGACAAGGAGGAGGTTCGGAACCTCAATCGTCGCATGGCCGAAGTGACCGCACAAATCACTACTATCAAGCAAGAGGTAGAGAAAGCCAAGAAGGACGCCAAGCAACAAAAGGGTCTTCTTGCGATTGCTCGGAAGCAGCTCGCGACCAAGGAAGTAGAGAAGGTCAAGGTTGACCAAGAGCTTGAAGAAGCACAGGTGGACCTCACCAATACGATCAAGGAACTGGAGGAAATGGAGGCTGAAAAGTCGTTGACTCCTCCACAATCACTCCCCGACCCAGAAAGGGCCAAGTCCCCCACTGACTCGTTGTCATTTGCTGCTGCACAACCATTGCCAATTACCCCTGATGTCACAGGGGGCGTTCCCGTGAGTCCTGGTGGAAAGAGTAATAATCCGTTTGAAAGATTGGCAATGTCATCGGGAACAACAACTCCTCGATCTCAATCACCTTTCAGATCTTTTTCAACTGTATCCGTACAGCTTCCTCCTGGACTAGCTCCATCCGGCACGGCGGTCACATCACTGGACGATCCATTTGGCATGTCCCGAGCCTTTGACTCTGAACCGCATTCATCTTCCTCGGTTGCTCCGGACAACGATGTGATTGAGGTGGGTGCGAGTACGCCGAGAGGAAAGACGACTTTTGAAGATTTTGGTGGAGTTGTTTCATCACCCACGGATGAAGAGCTGTTTAGCACACCTCCGAATGGTATCACGCCTGTGAAGACCGGCAGCGAGGCAACGTCAAATTATCCTTCACTGGACTCTGCAGCTGCCCACTTTCCTGCGCTAGAGGACATACCATCTAGGACAAGGGGTGGCAAGGATAATCAGACTGACTTGTCGACAGATCTCCACGACTTGGACGTTGACGAAACGGACAGTGACACGGATAGCGATGAGGAAGAAAGCCACAAGGAGACCCCGCGGGAGCAAAATAATCCTCCTGTCGAGATGTCTCCGGTCAAGAATGAACATGCCCTTCCCCCTGTCTCGTTTGACGATATCTTTGGTGCAGCCAATGGGACGCCGGTCGCTGCTCCCCCAGCATCAGGAGTCGCGCCACAGCCGGATAAGGTTTCACCGCCTCAAAATGGCTCAGTTGCGTTTGATGCGTTCGGGATGCCCCTGACGAGACCTGCAGCTATATCTGAAAATGGTCAAGACTCCGGGTTTACATTTATCAACATGCCCGTCAATGTGGCAAGCAAGGATAGTACTGGATTTAGCAGTTTTGACGACGCGTTTGGAAAGAGTTCTTCCACCGGACCCGCGCAGACAGCTTCAAGCTTCTCGTTCGAGTCTACGTTCGAGGATAATTTTGATTTTAGCACTTCCTCAGGGACAGGGACCGGATTCCCATCAACGACCTCATCTGATGTCCCACCTACAGATGACGGCGCAGCGACCAAAGAAAGCGTGGCGGCAACTGCCAATAGTATGCAAGATATTTTTGCAGTGCCTGTTAACGATAGCTCAACGGCGATTCCGCACGTAGCTCCCGCGAAGGCGCCTGTCTCTTTTGATGATGGTTTCTCATCGGACCCTTGGTCTGTCCCAATGGGTGTTTCTCAACCAGAGAAGGATCAATCTGGTCTCGGTAGTATCTCGTTCGAAGAAGCATTCGGAGGGCTTGATACATCTCAAGCCCTGAGGCTTGACGACTCGTTCACATCGCCGAATATCGTAACCAGCCCCGTGTCTGCTCCCCAATCTGATGCCGGAAACCAGTTCCCAGTTATGTCGCCGCCGACGTCCCCAAAGGGACCTATCTCTCCCCGTGTTACCTCGTCAATACGGTCTGGCTCTCCACAGCCACGTGCTACATCGCCACCACCTCGAGTCGCATCTCCAAAGACCCAGCGGCCATCGACCTCTTCGTCGAAAGAAGTACACGAGAAACCGCCACCTCCTCCACGTCATTCCAAACTTAGTGTGCGTTCTATCTCTAATGTATGCTGGACTTGATGGGCATGGATGTTGATATTAATTATGTTTTCCAGATCCGTCTACCATTTGGCAAAAGAAAGAAACAGGACACGTTGCCTCCTGTACCGGCACGGCCTGGAGAGCCAAGTGCGGCACCGCAGGCGGTCGATGATGATGTGGATGCCGTCAAACAAATCACGGATATGGGGTTCAGCCGGAACCAAGCTGTTACGGCCCTTGAAGCCTACGATTATGACGTGCAAAGAGCACTGAACAGCCTGTTGGGTGCATAATGAGGAGATGGGACAATACAAGTTATTTTATTGGCCATCTTGCACCTGTAATATGTCTTTTTTCTGTTTATGACACTCACGTGGTCTCTCCTTTTAAGAAAAGATCTTTTCGGAATACATACTCATACATGCACGTTCATTCCTATTCATCCCGATTTCTTGTTTTTTCTTTTTTCTTTTTTATTCACTCTTCCATGAATGGATTGCCCGGTCTTTTCTATTACACCGCGTAATGATGTGTGTGCGAGGCAGGGACTCGTCTTTGGATGAAGTGAGATGTTCGACCCTGTTGTTCTATTTCTCACGTATGCTGTCCCGGCCATGAAAATGTACAAGGAATGATCTTATTCTGCGGGGTTGGGGCTGTCGAGGAGAATAATACGATACTAGGACAAGGAATGAGATGCTGTAGAGACAAGGAGGGATGCCATTGTGAGTAGTTCATAGGCCTCGGAATCAGACTAGCCGACGGAGTGTGCCTTGGACTCACGCACACCGACTCCCATTTAACATTCACCCTTTTACTACTCTTTTTCAATTCCCCATATGCCTGCTTTCGAAATCGTCGTCGTCGGCTCTGGCGGCGGTCTCGACGAAACCAACTTGTCCGGGTGCGTCTCGCCGTTCGACCATCGCTTTTTGCTCACTCATACGCCATTAGATATCTCGTCAAACCGCACGATGCCTCGTGGGACGACGGTATCGTTGCGCTCGAAGCAGGTGCGTCACATTCCGCTGCTTGCTCACATGTAGCTGGATAGTAATCACTCATACCCAAGGGTCCGGGCACGGTGCCCTCAGGCATATCATGAAGCGGAACCCAAACATTTTTGGCGAACGCCCTGCCGATGGGGATCCGTCCAAAAAGATCACCCCATTCACCATCTACTCCAACGTCAAGTGAGCAGGTCCCCTATCTCGAAAAAAAATGCTGAGCAAAAAATAACAGATGCTTCCTTCTCACACATGCTCATCTCGACCACATCAGTTCGCTGGTCATGGCTGCTGGCTCGTTCGGAGGCAGTAGCAAACGTATCTATGGCTCGCCGCAAACACTCAAGGATCTGGAGACCATCTTCTCTGATCGTATATGGCCTAGATTGGCCACCTATGATGATAAGAACCCGCTTTTTCGATTGATTTATCACGCGTGAGTCATATCGTTCCACCGAACTCCGATGATTCGCGACTAACCTTTCTTGTTCGAACGTCCCATCATAGCCTTCACGCTGATGGAAAATACAAGACAATCTTTCCCGGCATTGCGGTGCGCAGCATGACGATCAGTCACGGCAAGAACAACACGGGTTTTTATGAAAGCTCATGCTTCTTCATCAAGCACATATCTACCAAGCACGAATTCATTTTCTTTGGTGACGTCGAACCCGACAGCGTGTCTGCTAAACCAAAGAATGCCACCGTCTGGCGAGCGGCAGCGCCAAAGATCCCACACGATCTCTCGACCGTGTTTATCGAGTGTTCCTACCCTGCAGGGCGGCCGACCGAGGTGTTGTGGGGACACCTCAGCCCAGACCACCTCGTGCAGGAGATGATCTCGCTCGCGACCGAAGTCGTTCTCGCGCGCAAATCTGCTAAGGACCGCAGAATTGGGTCGTCACGTCCGAGAAAGAAACAGAAGAGAGACCCACTTCCCCCCGAGGCGCTGCATGGCGCGCTGGCGGGTCTCACGGTGTACATTATGCACTGCAAAGAGCATTTCAACACGGAGCGGCCGATAAGCCATGTCATTGGGGACCAATGCCGGGAGTTGCTCGCGCCGCACAAGCTTGGATTAGAGCTGCTGACCGCGGATCAGGGTATGAAGATTGGTGCGTGGACGGTGTTGTCTTGTCGTGCGCAGGTATTGATGACCCTGGTTTGACAGTAATTTAAGTGTTTTCGCCTTTCTGGTTTCGATTGTGGTTATATATATGGTTTTGGAGAGAGAGAAAGTTTTGATCGATACCCGTCTTCGTCGCTGTATACCTAGTCATTGTAGCCCTAACTTTTCGACCCTGCTGTTGCGTATCTGTCATGTCCGCCATTTTGGTAATGACCACATTAGGATTTCCACCATCAGTCACTGAAGTTCTCGACTCCCAGAAACATAGTTTACTCCCCACCTCACTGCTTCACAATTTGGGGCGACATTCCCGTGTTCAATCTATTGCTGGCATTTTGTCAGGTGAGGACGTTTAATGTCGGGTTGGCACAATGCCCTTCCCAGATTCGCCCATACTGTCCTGCCGGTAATAATTCTGTATGGAGAACGCGATGGAGATGGAATCCTCTTTCATTGCCAACGCAAATCCCGCACGGCCCGGTGCTAGCAATATACCTGCACTTTCCAAGATAACAGTATGCTGACCTTCAAAGTCATCCACGCTGCCAGCACCGCGCAAATCGCAAACCGCACAGCTTGCAAAGCATGGTACCGCGGTTGGTGGGAGCATATCCAACCGTACGCATATTGGTGGTCATCCTGCCTCAACTAGTCGTTCGTTGGTCCCCTAGGTCGAGACAGCTGTTCGCTTACCCAGGGGGTCTGGTACTCAAATGAATTGGCCAAAGGCCGTTTTCACCAACCGTCGTATCCACTCTTCCTTAGAAATCTCCACGTGAGTAATTTCATTTTGCCATCCTGTGTCTGACAGTTATAGTTTCAAACTTAGCCGAGAAGGAAACATCTGTGGTGCCGCCCGCCTCATCGCCATTGGCGGTACTGGATCCCGCATTCAATGCTTCGGAAGCAGACAGATGGTACCTTTGATGCTCACTTCAGCGCTCGACGATGACCTGAACTGTGCATATTCACAGTCTACATGCACTCATGCTTTGTCTCGTTGCTGACCGCAGCTTAGAACTCGCCTCTTCCGGCCGAGTTACAGTATGAGCGTGGGTGTCGAACGTTCCAGTAGTCCACTGAAGACACGCACGAGTCTTTTTGCGTCTTACTTTGTTCTTGCGAATGGTCGCCAGCAGCTCTCAACGGGGCATCGTTATCCATGTCCCTGTCATTGTCGGCTCTCGATGTGGCGTTACAGGCCATGCAAGAGTGAAGACAACTTCCTGACGCTGCACTAGTGTCGGTTGATGTTCGTATTTGTCACCTCCATACTATCATCAACGTCACTGGGGACTCTGGACGCAACGTTAGGAGCCCTACTGTATTGACATCTTGTATGCTATTTTTCTCAGGCGACCGTTGCTAGAATGTTGCTGCATAACATCTTGTATGGACAAATCAACATCAACTTGTACACTTTTATTAAGTAGGGCCCGTGAATGTTACACTGCCACACAAGCACAACCATAGCTCAAGCGCTCATCCCTTTCGGCTCGATCCCGACAATTGGAATTGGTCTCAACATTATTGTTTGGTGTGTTTGATGAGCCTCGAACCATGTTTGACTCATCATTTGAGGCTGCACGAGGTCAAAGGCTGAGAGCTAAGCAATAGATTCCGACACCCCTTGTAACCGACATAGAGCTATTTCTTACCGATCGGTGAAACATCCGTGCGCAGTTTCATTTCACATCTTCCAGAAATTTGCATAATGATAGAGAGGGGTATATCGATATGCAAATTGTTGTCATATATGTAGGTGATATATATACACCGTATTTTTATCGCCTGTTGAATTCGATGCTCAGTGAGGATGGAGTGGTCTGCTTTAGCTACACATCCCGCAGTCCTCGTTTCAATTATACTTGTCTCCGTGAACCTGATCAAACGGTTCATCCAGGATCGCATCCAGAGGAAAGGACATCCTCTTCCACCTGGTCCTATCCCGCTACCATTTTTGGGAGGCGCCCTCTCCATCAACTCTGGGGAACCCTATAAAACCTATACAGAATGGCGGGCGAAGTATGGTAAGTGCGATGAAATAGAACTCTGGGGTACCTTCTGATTGTTTTTCAGGTGACATAATATACATTCGAGTATTGGATATGGACGTCGTGGTCTTGAACTCAGTCTCGGCTGCAAAGGACTTGCTGGAGAAACGATCACACATATACTCTGATCGTCCTTACGTGGCAACGATCGAACAGTAAGTGGACTCTTCTCCGATTAAAGTCGACTCATCAATTTTTATATGTAAAGCTATGGGCATGATTCCAACTTTTCTTTTGCTCGGTATGGTGACCACTGGAGGCTGTGTCGGCGAATATTCCATCAAACATTTCGACCCGAAAACACCGCCATCTTTCAACCGATGCAACTCCGCAAAGCACGTCAGCTGGTCTTGGATATTATGAATGATTCAAACAACTACATATCTCACTTCTTGATGTAAGGATGTCCCATTCAACCTCACGTCTATGCAGTTTCATGATTCTGAAGGTTCACCTCCGCCGTCGCAATGTGTTCTGCGTATGATTATGACCCGAACCCCGGTGATAGAATGGTATCAGTTATGCATGACTTCCTCCAAGCATCGATTCCAGCGTTAACGCCAGAGAAGGCGGTCCTCTTCAAGTTCTTTCCATTTTGCATGTGTGATTGTGTACCCTCGATGCTCAACCTCGCTAACAATTTTTGCAGTACTTTACTTGCCCGACTGGCTTCCTGGTTCGTCGATCAAACGTGAAGCAAAGAAGGCCCGTCAGTTGAGTGTCGAGATGAGGGAGACACCGTTCCAGTACGCCCGGAAGCGTGCGGTAACTCATACAAATTGACTGTGATAAAACTGATGATAATTTGAGGATGGAAGGAATACACTAATCCTTGTATTGTATCGGATAACGTTGCACCTATGGACAAGCTGGAGGATGTGGAACGATCAAAATATGAAGAGGCCCTGAAACAAACCTGTTCCACCTCCTTCTTGGGTAAGTTGAAGGTTCAAGATCCATCGTGAGGGTCAACTAATTCTTCTATCTTAGGATCTGTAGAGACGGTCAGTTATGTGTCCCAGGCGGTGGTCAAGTTATTGATAGATTTACAGACTAGCTCAACACTACAGACATTCACCCTTGCTATGGTTACGAATCCTCAAATCTGCAAACGTGCACAGGCAGAAATCGATCGTATCGTTGGGACGGATAGGTTACCCGAGTTTGATGACAAACCTTCGTTGCCATATATAGACGCGATCTTGCGTGAAACTTTGAGATGGCAACCGGCTGCTCCCCTGAGTACGTCATAACTTCCTCGGTTTTTCTTGGAGTTTTACTAATGATGAAGGCATTCCACACGCCACGATACGTAGTGACATCTACAGTGGTTTTTACATCCCAAAAGGTATTTCGACGTTCACGATGAATCTCGTAATTCAAATTTGTTTAACAGGGGCAAATGTCTATGCAAATACTTGGTACCTACTCGATGTTTTTTATGGGCGAGAATTTTCATAACTCAATCAGGGCAATGACCCGCGATGAATCTCGGTACCCCAATGCAGAAATGTTCATCCCGGAAAGGTTTCTGGATGCGCACGGAATGCTGACCGGTGATACACTTGATTTCATCTTTGGATTTGGGAGGAGAATGTGCCCAGGTACTTGACGTGTACCATACGCTCATCCATGTTTACGCTCCATGATGGTCAGGTCGGCATAGCGCTTGTGTGTCCCTCTGGAGTGCTATGGTGACCATGTTCGCGACGCTTGACTTTAATCTTGTAAAGAACGCGGACGGAAGTGATGCCACATTTGATGTGGTATTTCATAAAGGACTATCTCGGTGAGTTGATCCCCTTGGTCCAAGTCTCTTTGCGACCGTGTTCCTTTTTATAGCCACCCGATGCCCTTCCCTTGCCGCCTCACTGCCCGATCGCATGTCACCAAGATATTCCTTGAGCAGATCTTCAACTTCCCGAAATGAGAGTTTTTTAGCAAATATTTTGTTTTGCTTCTCACTGTTAACAACTGAACCAAGTTGTTCATTCTCAACAGGCTCCTGCGTATGATAGAACATGTATTTATGTAAATGGTATAGCATCCTCCGAAATACGTATGGTTCAACGCACCGTACTATAATTTGACACCAAATGCGCAGTCACCGACAGATGCACAGTTGCATCCCCAGCTCGCAATTTTACATGTTTCTATGTTGTGTAACGCGCAGTAAGCCAAAAGTGGTCATGGTCAGTGAAGAATAACAGGCGTGCGCTATTCCCTGGTTCACTTGGGTATGCCCAATGGGTTCACTGGAAGCTGACCAGGGTGTCAGAATGTTCATTTGCGAGCGAGGGACGTTATTCAACGAAAAATATTCCAGCGTAACAAGAAAACCAAACAGGGGTTTCACCCTCGTAGGATGCTTCCGCCACTGTCGGCAGCTACAAACTACGTAGTTTACTCTCCTTTTCACGCGAGTTGGCAGCACATGAAATTTCATGTTAGTTTGTGCTCACCATTGCTCACCCTCCGACGCATCAACCAACAACAGTAAGTTGATTGGGATTATGAATACATTTTGACTCGGATTCATCCTCGGCATGTTTTTGAATTTTCATTCTCCGATTGACCGGCATACCTAGACGCCAGGCTATATTCTGGCCCTGAAGGATATATCGATAACCACCTACTAGACACGCGAGCCTCCTCTGGGAAAAATACATTGTTGGTCCAACCGTCTGCGATAGACTTGACTAGTTCGCCATCGAGTCCTACGACGACAACTCTCTAAGAAAAATGTACCACGTCGAGCGGCAAGCTTTCTTTGAAGCTTTGTAAATCCATGTTCCGGAGGTTTTCCATTGACCCGAAAGCTACCCAGAAGGCAAAGATATGTTTCTTCAGGACTTATCCCAAGTAAATTCGATGTATTTTTCGTCTCTGATACAAACGATCACTCCAGCTCCAGAACTCTTGGACGGTTTCGCCGGCTGTACGACTCTAGTTCCGAACTTAACCAGGAAGGAAATATCGAGTCTATGTGCACCCACAGCAAATGCCTTAGAAGCAGACAGCGGGGGTATCCCGTGACGCATCTCGTATGAAACCTACCACGTTGGCCCACCCCACTACTACATTGTTATGACGGAAAACATGATCTAGATTAATGGGACTCATTTCGTATGCCAACGATCATACAAGACGTGCCTTAGCAATTCTCCTAGTCCCCTACACAATCGGTGCTCACGCGATCAGCAGGCTACTCGAAAGGTATTTTTTTCGTTTCGTCACCGCTAATGCATATTGTTTAGCTTTGGATTTTAGTATCAATGCATCCGATAATCAAACAATCCAAAATGGTGAGTGATGTCATGTATTTTTCTGATCGTGAAGTTGCCCATTTAAATACCAAGTTCAACTTCTCGCCCGCATCTTTCTTTCTTTCTTTCTTTCTCCCTCCCTCCTTCCAGATACTCGCCGCTCCATCGCTTTACTTCTTTCTCTTTGATATCATTCCTTAATTATGGTGTCATTCAACAAGAATACGTCGGCGGTTAAGGACCTCCGCGCGCCTGCTGGCAATGGACCTAGCAGGCGTCTCGCCGTCCTTGACACGGGGCACCCGAAGTTCCGGGGTGTTCGGAAAGCCGTTTCAGCGGTAAGCGTTATCATATTACACCTCGTAAAGTCGCTTGATGAACCCGCTGCATCATAGCCTAGTCCCTGTCTCTTGTCCATGGGGGAGCCTCTCGAGAAGGTGGTCCTCGACGCCGACGCTCCCATGTTACAGCCAACGTCAATACGTATTGTTAGCAACGTCAAATCGGCGACAATAAAGGTTCCTTTCGCAGGTGGATCCGAGTCCGAACCCGCTAGGGACCCGAGTAGTTCATCATCGCGCAACGTTTCAGTCGGTACTCTATTCGACGACGAAGATGAGATAGTCAAAGTTGAAGATCTTGCTGGCCTGGCGTGCCGTGACATACGCGCGACTCTCTTCAACACATTTCCTTCTCCCTCTGTTCCCCCACTCCCCGTTGTTCAATTATCTTCGGGTCTCGCCGCCTTGCCTTTTCCACAGCCGCCGCGTCTTCTTTCTTCAGATCCCTCTGAATCACTGGTATTTTCGGACGAGGAGTGGACCGATGAGGTCGAAGCTCGCATGCAAGCTGTCATTGATCGCATGCTAGATGAGGCAAGGACACAGTTGGCTGTCCCATTTCCCCAGTTCTCCCTTTGGGACGAGGACGAAACCAAAAGCACTCCATCGTATTCCCCGGTTGTCGCGAAGGAGGACATGCACCTCGAAAGCATCTCCGAGGAGTCGGGGGACTATGAAGTGCTTGCCATGATACCCGTTGCCAGCACTATTGTCCATGATTCGGTTTCCGTTCACGGCGAAATACTTCCTGCGGAGCCGGAGGGCCAAGATGATGATGAAGAGTGGACGGATGACGTCGAGGCACGCATGCAGGCTACCATCAATAGCTTATTGGCAGACGCAGAGAAGCAACTGGCAGGTCCTTTTCCTCGGTTTCTACTTTCGGACGAAGTGAAACTGAAGACGGTATGCCTTATTCCCCGAGTGTCTGGGAAGAGTCGATGCGTCTTACAAGCATGCTTGAGGAGTTGGAAGTCGATGTCGAACAATTTCTCGCTGAGACATACGACACTCTTGTCTGCGCGGATGACGGATCCTGTCCTGCGGAGTCTGGAGCTCGACTCTGCAGCGATTTAGGATTCTCTGACTCGACGGTATGTTGTTTTGTGGTCGTCTTCTCATCTACTAATCTGTACTCCAACGTGAAGTCATTTGATAATTGGCCTTCATCTGTCGACACTATCCCAAGCGCTTCTAGTTCTTCTACAAGCATATGCTGCACGACAGAATCCAGCGACATTGTCTGGGCTGTAACGCTTTCAAGTTTGGTGACCGTACCTGCCAACGACTGGTCACCATTGGATACCATCAATAATATTCGGACGATGTATTTCTCTACATCTGGCATCGCGCGCGTATTATTTTCCTCGCGAGAGTCTTATGCCAAGAACACTACCCTCGTGGTGGATACCGATCATGTCTCTGATCTAGAGATGGTTTGTTCCTTTGCCAAAATGGGATGCAAGCGCGTCGTCGAGTTGGATAATGAAGATAGAGACTGTGGTGCACCGAGAGCGACGAAACGTGACGGGTGGTGGGGTAGACGATCTCCGCCTGTACTGTCATTGTTCCCTTACAGTCGTCGCGGTCGTCACAAAGTCTTCAACGGTCGGTCGTGGACAAATTTGGAACTGCCCTGCGCATGTTACTATTTTACATCCAAGACGAGGAGGATATAAATGACCTCCGCGAGCTTCCAGGACGGGCCATTATGGCCAGCCGTACCCTGATGCCCAAGTTCGACTTCACGTCCGTGTTCTATTTTCATTCGACCCAAGAGGGCCGATGACGGACAGCTTAATCGCCGACTTTGATACATTTGTGTGCCAACGCGATTCCTTGGTCGCTTGCTAAGAGTAATCCCTTGGGAGCAGTTGTACAACCTCAAGGATGATTTCTACAGAAATCTGGGTGGCTTTACAGAGACCCGTCAGATTGTCATCTCCATTCACAAACACTGGCTCTACTACTCGCGTTTTTGGCGGAAAGGAGATCCGGTGCGACTGGACCACCTGCGGGAGACATCTTCCTATCTTGCTACCTAGCGTGCCTTTTTTCACCCCTGCCACCATACAGGGCGTCCCAATCCCGACCAATCCGATCGTACCCGACATGTATGGCACTTACTACGCGCTCGCCCCGGAGAAATATATCTTCGCCTTCCAGATAGCTTTCGAACCGATGGAAAGCCTTCCAGACATGGATTTACGAGGGCTCAAAAAAAGCTTGCTGCCCGACGTGGCTGGTCGATCGAACCGAGCCTTCCGAATGTATCCGGAGACCACAACCAGTCAAGCCAATTGCAGGCGGTTGGACTGACAAGATAATCTTCTCCGGAGGCTCGCGTGCCTATTGGGTAGTCATCCTTCATGGTCAACTCTCGCGTACATGATACGTAAACGTTGTCGATCCAGCGTTTTTTTTTTGACCTACTTCGATGGGCTTTCTTTACTTGACATGTGTACCACAGTTGTAAACATCACATCCACTAGAGTTATTTGGAGAGTCGTGGTTGTAAGAAAGGATAATGAACTAGCCACATAGGTGGTAAGATACCTCTTTTTTTCTTTCCCTCTAAAAGATAGAGGCTTTGGTTTCTGCCATCTCCGGCAGTGCTCGGAAATAGAAGTGTAGTGAATCCGTTTATGGGACTTCAATACATCGAGTATTGACACAGTGAAGTAAAGGCACAAGTCGAAGAAGTAAAGTTACACCAGCTACAAAGTAGAAGGGTAGAAATGTATGTAGTCCGGAATACCTCGAAGATGATTCCACATCACGGCCTGGTTCTCTTACAGAGAGCTTTCACCATCACGTGGCGAAAGCGAGTGCGACCCTAGTCTCCATTCACCGCATCCGTACCAATCGTTGTCGCGACAGGGGATTCGCAGTCGCAAAACATGAACAATCGATCAAACCTGGCCCGAACAAGAACACCACGTCGCCACCACCGCCCACCGCCTTTTCTCCGCGCCCTGGGTGGGCGTGCTGGACGAAAAGGTATTAGCATGTTGTCAGGGAATGAAAGCAGTGGCGAAATGATATTCTCGATATTGGTGGTTTCTGCTCGATAATGGATGTTCTGCGAGATCCGCGAAGGGTGAGAGATTGAATTGGATGAATGATTCTCCATCGATTCGAAGAGACATCAGAGGTTGGGGAGGGCCTCGATGGATCCAAGAATCGGAACGGTGCCAGGGAGAAGTCGTGTCTTCGAGTTTGAGTGTCCGCGTGAGAGTAGACGGATGAGTGAACGGACAGAGGGAAGCCGTGCCTTCGAGTTTAATCATCAACCGAAATGGTCAACAGAGATCAACGAGGATAAACAAATCGAAAAGGAACATGAAAGAAGAGATATGAGAAATAGAATCAGAGCCCCGCACTTTGCCATCCCGCTCCGCCCGTATCGCAGCTTCATTCTTGACCGAGCCCATCTGTACTTCCGACTTCGTCTTCTCGAGATCTACAGCATCTGCAACAATATGCTAATCGAGTGAACGACTCGCACGAGATTCGTGACTTCCTTTATCCAGACTCCATGACATAGTTTCGAGTACTTGTCCACTTGGACCATTCTTCCTTTTGAGGTACGGGCCCCAGTAGGCATCGTGATTGTGAATTCGAGTTGGGCCTAGACAAGATCACAGGCCTTTTGGTGGTGCCATTTCCGTCAGAGGGTAAATAGAGACCAGTCCAGCATGTGTCGCAGTTCAAAAGTTGAATGGCCACTGCCAAGTAGAGGAGGGCGTAAACAAGGAAATATGTTTTGCCTAGCACCAAGAATTCAATGCGTGACTAAAGCTTGAGCCATGCACTCCATTCACAGACACATCCCTTGTTTATAATCTTCCCCCGTCTCTAAAACGTGCATCGTCTCCGTAATACTATTCCTTTCAGTATCAGTATATTACGGTCGCGCAAGATGGCGGGAAATATACCCCGAACAGCGCCATGGTATTCACCCAGGTCGATGAAATGAGCGTCTCGATCGAGGATAAGTATCTCTCCAGAGGGCACGAGGACAACCCCCAAGCGATGCAGGTAAACTTGGCTAGCAATTTTCGCAGAAATATCTGCCGTCTGATCCATCGATAAGCTTTCCCTGATGACGAACGTACTCGATACTTGTGTTTCTTGCTCAAACCGTGAGCGGTCCCCCTAGGTTCTCGCCGCATCGCAAACACGACATTCGGAAAGATGACGATATCGAATCCCCCCCCTCCTGGTCTCATTGCCGACGATGAACGTCATAGCTTTATCGACTTGCTGTCGCAGTCGACCCGCAAGCAACCAAGGTACAATGAGCAGATCGCGTCCAAATCGTCCTCCCACGGGATGCACCGTCACAGCTGACAAGACAAAAAAGAAGAAAGTTGCGAGAACAAACATCATCTGCGGATTCATGACAATAACATGGATTTACATGACATGCACGTGGATGAATTTGATCAGAAAGTTCCCGTCCTATAATGCGTAGTATACGTACGACAGACAAAGTGGGGGAAAGCGAGAAGAGGCTTAACGTGAAACAAAAGGGGGGAAAACGCGTGTCAAACGTGAGGCGAGTCAAGGTTAGCATAACCCTAGTCTGGACGTGAAGAAGAAACGAAAAGGAATATCATTAAGAGAAAGTAGAAAAAGTATGCGCACGATCAGCTATGAAGATGCGTATAGTTTGACGACGCCGTCCGCGCCAGCGCTCGCCATGAACGGCAACGACAGGTGGAATTCAACGTCCAACACACCCTCTCTCGCTTTTTCGCGGTGGGTCGTCATTTCTTGCGTACACGTCCGCGAACCGAGCAGGTCCCAGAAACGCAACGAGCAGTCGTGCGATCCCGAGACGAGCGAGAAGCCGGCGGCGTCGATCGATAGCGATGTCACGCCATCCAGGTGTGCAGGTATCGTATGTGTACATTGTCCTGTAATCGCATGAGACAAACAAAGACATCTCGGCATGATGAAATCGCACCAGTGATGATGTCAAAGATACGGATAAATTTGTCCTCGTGGGCAGTAACGATAAATGACATCGTCGGATGTGACAAGAGGCGGTTGACTTGGGTCGCGGGCGTCCCATCTGCAACAGCTACTAAGCGGATCGGTCGGCGTGACAGACGACACACGCACCATACGAACTCTCCGTAGCCAATCGCGAGACTTCTTTGCCCGTCTCAATGTCGAAAATCTTGACGACCGCATTTTGATATGCCACGGCGACCTTTTTCAAGTCCGTTTTGATCGCTTCGACGGCCGTAGCGCCGGGACCATCCTTTTCGTCTTCGTCTTCAACGACTTCCCGTTCCAATCCTGCGTAACCCCACGATAACCGGAGTGAGCCGGCGCCGGGCCCACTCACGTCCCACACTTTTACCGTCCCCTCTGCGCCACAGCTAACAAGCGTGCTCTCATCCCTGACGAGTGCGAGATCCCATACCGCGTCCGTGTGGCCAATAAGCTCGCCTCGGGAGGACGACTCGTCGTACGGCGCATAGGTCGTGTGAGAAGGTGAAGGCAGAGCCCATATGCGAATGCTCGAGTCGAGGGATGCACTGTACAACAATTGACGCGACGGTGAGTGTACGAGACGGGTTATGGCAGCAGAGTGACCGCGAAGGGTAAGTTGAGGCTCGCTCTCCGTCGTGACACGAGCGCTATGAAAGCATGAGTAACAAGCCAGCTAATGAGAACTCCCGACGCACTTGGAAGATGCCAAACTCGCGACATCCATGCGCCATATCTTCACCGTACAATCATCGCCGCCAGTGGCAAGGCAGAGTTCGGTCGGATGGAAAGCCAGTGCACGGACTGCATCGAGATGACTGTGGACCAAGGATGAGCCACCGGTTTGCGACGGACAAGACGAAAAACACACTTTCTCAGTGTCCGTCTAGCTTTCCAGAGTTTCGTGCATTCACCACCGTCGGTCTCGTCAACAACTGGCTCGGGCTCATCATCCCCGTCGACAACATCGTCATCATCATTGTCTCTCCATTGCTGAACGTGTTGCTCGTAAGATGAACGCAACTTTTCTTTCCACTCGCCCGCGTCGTCAGGACGGAAGATCATCGTCACTTGTTTGGGAACGTCACTATCCTGGCGCAGTCCGATGCCATCTTGCTGTTGCTGCTGCGCGGTCTGCGTTTGCTGTTGGGAAGAGAGCTGAGATGATGCAATGCTGTGTGACTGGTTTTCTTGTGGTTGTTGAGGTTGTGTCGTAACGGTCGGTTGCTGCTGCTGGTACATCCCTTGCCCAGCGATGGTAAGTTGACCCGGTCGCTCAGGTGGGCCCGAAGACAGGAGCGTACTTCCGGGGGGGGACATGACACCCATGGTGCCGGAACCTGTGTTACTGCCGAGCATCGGGAACTCCTTTCCAGGTACCCCACCTACGCCGACGTTGCTGATGCCGGGACCGGCCGAATCTGGGAGCTGTTTCCTGGGTCGTCCGTTGTATATCGCATCGTAGGGAGAAGGCCCTTGGCCATGTACCAAGGCCTGCCCTTGACCAACACCACTCATGGTTCCAACCATCCCGCCGGCGCCGAGTCCGACGCCGCCGGTAGGGCCAGGGTTCATGACGTTTCCAGCCAGACCCATGTTTGCGCTTGGGTTAGAGATGAGGGGGCGGTTGGGAAGAGGGTTCATGGCTTGCGGTGACGTCAGATATGATATTTCTTGTAGACACTGTTTCAGGTAGTCTCGACTCCTTGCACGCGACTTGGGATCGCGGGCAGTCGGGGCCTTTCCCAGAGCAGCACCTGCGGATGGCGCGGAGGCGGGGGCGGCAGGAACACCAGAAGGGACGCGAGGAACAACGCCATTGAGTGCCTTGTCGGACGGAAGTGGGGAGTCTAGAATACGCGAACCGCGTCAACGCCATGTACAGAGGAGGAAAGAGGGACACACCCTCGCTCCGAGGCGAACTTGCGCCGCTGCCACCCTTGTGGCTCTGTACGTCGTCTTTGGAGCTTTGCTGAATAGCGGCCAACTTGGACGGGGGTGCTGCCGTCGAGGCGGGGGCGAGTTGTTTCGAGCTGCAGGATGAGATGAACGAACACGTCGAGAGATGAACGAGGGGAGGCTCACCGTTCCATACGGAGAGCATACTCGAGCATCTTGATGCGTCGCATGAGGTCCAGCTTGACGTTTTCAAACGAACGACGTTCACCTTCGAGCAGAGCGATGCGCGCCTGCGACGAGGCGACATCAGAAAAAAAACGCGCAGGAGGAAAAAAAAAAAAGGGCGACGACAGACCCTCATCTCTGCTCGCTCGATCTCCCACTCGTTCCTGTCGCGCTCGTACCGACGCCATTCGGTTTGCAAAAAGTGCAGTACGCTGGACAATGTAAAGTCCTGGCCGTTTTGAGGAGGAGGCGGGGGGATGCCCTGGCCGCCCTGGCCGGGCTGGGCGAGGGGATTCTGCTGTTGAGGCGGTGGGCCCTGGTTGCCCTGCAGGTTGGGTTGTGGAGGGGGCACTTGGAGCGTGCCGAGCATTGGGAGTTGGATTGTCTGTGGATGGAGAATATTGGCGATGTCGTCGCGTTGTTGGGTATTCTGCGACGACTTGAGATTCAAGAGCAGGCGGGGCGTCGTAAGCATCGTCCTTGGGTACAAACAACCGACGCTCTCTTCGTCAACGACGACGGCGACGACGCGTAAACGTATGTATGTATGTACACGTTTCACCCGACGAGGATACAGAAGTTATTCCTGGGGCCACGCCGACACACCCTCTTTCTGCTAAACTCGTCCGTGCTCGACGAGCCCTCTTGTCGCACTTTGCGGTACAGCCAGTACGCCATCTTTCCGCCCACTCTACGCTTGTTCTCCACCTCGACGAACCCGATCGTGGTCATGAGCTGTCCGAGACGCTCGGTCGACATGTAGCGCGAGTTGTCGACGCACGGCGAGGGGAGCTGACCACCGACTGAGCCAAAGCGTTTTCGAAACACAATGTACTTACGGCGAGAAACAGCAGCCCTGACGGGCGCAGGAATGCGTGCGCCGTGACGAGCATTCGTCCTAGCACCAACGATGAGAACCGCACAGGAGGCAGCGGTAAAAACCAGCACCTCTCTCCTTGGGTTCTGGCACGAAATTGACGACCAAGCTGAGACTGACAACGTCCCATCGCTCGGCATGCTCCTCCACGTCCATCGCCAGAAAATCCTGCTCGACGATGGACGGGTGTCTGCTGCGGAGATCGATGGGCGTCGTTGCTATCCACGACGAGCACGACGCGTAGTTGTCTGGCTTGAGAGCACCGACTTCCAGCAAGCTAACGAACCAGATGGCAAGCGAATCCACCGCACAGAGGGACGTTTTGCGCACCTCAGCGGTGTCTCTCGCTTGGACATGCCCATGTCGACGAGCCACCGGATGAGAATCTTTTCGCTTCCTCCTCCACGATCCATCCTCTGCCCGATGCTCGACATGCGTTGGTACGCCGCCAGCCCCCCCAGCCGTTCCATCTCCTGCTCCACCACCATCAACGCCTCTGCGTTGGATGCGCTCGACGCATTCTTCTGAAGCTGCCTTTGTCTCTTGAGTAAAACGTGGAAACGCCTGATTACCGTCCTCGTCGTGTGGGAGCTGCCACTCGCGTCCTGTTTTTCCGTCAAAGTAACTGGCGTCTTCTTCTTGCGAGTGTTGCGCATCCGAGTCGGAGTCGATAATCGTGGCACTTTCAATCGATACACTTTCCCAACAGACATCACCGCATGGGACATCGCCTCCTTCACAAACACGCATATTGCCCATCTGCTGCGTTGTCGCAGTCAGAGACAGCAGGATGTCTCCCTCATCACGAGGGACGCCATCGATAGATAGTAAGCAACGAAGGCCTGCTGCGCATGATTGCAAGGCTGGTCGCTTGTAGCATCACCACATGCCAACCGCGCCAGGCCTACCGTCTCCGTGTCGACCATGCACAGAACGGGGCAGCTGCATGACCCCTTTTTTTTCATTGACAGATTTCACGGGCCCTTACCCAGGCCAACCGATCTAAATCCGAGGCTAAGAACGCATTTTCCTCGCTCTCCTGGCGGTTCCCTCTCAACTTTTCCGCTATCGAGCCAATAACACAATGATCGGTGGGTAGAGTGGGCGCAGCATGCGGTTCGAGCTGCCACTTCCGGGTGGTGCCTTGACGGTGGTCGCTTTTTTTGCTGACAGGGAAGCTGATCGTCAATATGAACGCGTGAGCGGTAGCGGTCTGCATTGCACCGCGAACCTTAGCATCAAATATCAGATATACATCACCGCGTGGATATGATCTTTTCCTCACGACTGCGACCGTGATGTCGGATCACTGGTTTGTTTCGGAAATGAACCATCCTCGCGCCTAGATATATAATGGGAAAATCGAAACCAATGCGATTGATAAAATCTAGCAATACAACCACCTGACCAAAGAATGCGATTTCAGTGAAAGGAAACGGCGCTTAGCGCTGTGGGCCCGTTTAATTAACGTGACAAAAGGTCGTAGAACGAAGATACCATCGGGATGGTGGAATACCAGATATTACCATATCCGAGGATGAGGAGGGGGGGGTTGGGAAAAGGGTTCTGGTCAAAAGAGGCGCACGTCCATCCACCGACAGTCTCTTTATACGAAACCTCGTCCACCCCGCTTCGCGTCGATTCTCTCGAAACGCTCCTCCTCTTGTCGCTACGACACGTCAGCGCACGTCGAAACAATGAACGGACGGCGACCTACCCTTTTAATGACGCACATGTTGGCGAGGAAGAAACAAATCACGATGGACATGAATCCATACATGGTGCTAGTACCACGTCAAAAGATTGCTTTTTTTACCAACCGCGAGGTTGCTCACCTGAACGTTTGGTTCAATGTCGCATCCGTGAACTTGGTGATCGGAGTGACGCAAAAATTGTTTAATGCGGCGGCGGCAGCCGCATTAGGACAAGCCGAACCACCGAAAGCGACTTCATCAGTGGCGCTAAAGTAACCACAGCACTGGAACTATGAAATGAAAGCACGGATGAGACATTTCCCCATGCAGAAATGAGCGCGTATGTCCGCACCATGTCCTGAATGAGAATCTTGTTAGCTTCGCTCTCGGCAGCAAACACGCCGTGATATATGTTGCGCTCATTGAGGGTGGTAAACCAGATGTATGTGCCGAGGACGAGGATCGCGATACCGCACACGAGGAGTAGCCAGTTGAGAATCATGAGCGATCGCTTTCCCTTTATGGGGACAAGGGCGAGCGAGCTAACGAACGTTGCCAGGAAAATGATCCCCACAACGGTCCCTCCTGAGAACAAGGATGAGAAACCATGCAGAGCGTCCCACGAGGTGCACTTACCGGTGAGCTCGGTGTTGCTAAAGGTGAGGTTCAGGAGGAGGTTTGGTTGACGCCAGACAAAGGAGAGAGCGATGGTAAGGATTCCAGCGGTCATGAGGCAGACATCAAAGAAGCCCCAGGCAAGCATGAGACGTTTGGACACCATTTCGGTAAATGTGAGCGACGACGACGGTAGGTGGTTGGTTGGTCGGGGAAGCTCTCGCGGAGAGATGTACAAGCTAGACCGGCTAGAATGAAAACGAAAGGACGATCAACGCCAAACAGGCCTGCCTGCAGAGAACGAAGGAAAGACAATGAGCGAGGGATGACGGATGAAACGAAAGCGGTGGATATATATATACTCACGGAGTCACACTGCCAAAGCGGTTTTGATGGTTACTACCCCGGTTAGCCAAAATAAATGATGTTTCCGCCCAGGCGCGAAACGAGGGAGAGAACGTGAAGGAAAGGGGAGAAAGAGACGAGGAGATCCCGGGAGGGGAGGGAAGATAAATAAGAGTCCAACAATGGGAAGGGTCACCATGGAACCGATCTCCATTGTCAAAAAAAAAAAAAAAGGAGGAACAGAGTTGCACAGTTCTCACGTACCCACTCGCATGTCCGCACACACTGGTCTTGGTGGAGGGTCTCTGCTAGTCGCATGGCAACTCAAATCGAAACACGTCCTGATCGTCGGTGGGGGCGACGTTGCTTCAGGTCGCATCGAGTCTGTGCTCGCAGCCGATGCAAAAGTTACCATCATCGCCCCACGCACAGGTCTGCATCCCCTCACCACAATGTACATCGACGGCCCACATCAGATTACATACCACGACCGCGTCTTTCGTGGCGCTGATGATCTCGTCGGCGTCGACATGGTCCTCACCGCCATCGATGACGTCGACCAGTCGCGCGCCATATGCGCCCTCTGTAGGGAGCGCAAAATACCCGTCAACGTAGCAGACATCCCCGAATCGTGCGATTTCTACTTTGGTTCCCAAATTCGCGACGGGCCACTCCAGATCATGATATCCACCAACGGTCAGAGCCCCAAGCTCGCCAACCTCATCAAACAAAAAATACAGTCTTGTCTCCCCGAGCACGCGGGAAAGGCAATCGACAATGTCGGAGCACTGCGGGCCAAACTCAAAGAAAGAGCCCCGGGAATCGGGGGTCATGTAAGCAAACGCCGCATGAAGTGGATGGTAGACCTCTGCACTGCTTGGGACATGGAGGATCTGGCAACCCTAAACGAGGAGATGATGAACAGGTTACTAGCTGACGGTTGGGAGAACAGCACAATACCGCGTCCTGAAGCCGTCGGTCTAGTTCCCAATCGTGGCGAGCCTACTACTAGTACCGCATCTTCGTTTGGTACGTTCCTTCTCCCATCCGTGCCTACAGCTACCATCTTATTCACGTCCCGCTCCTCGCAATTATGGGCAAGATATGGTGCGTGTCGCCAAGTGATGGAAATTAATGTCCGATAACGAGATCACTTTAGGGAACAACCGCAGCATGATGTTGTATCTATAATTGTCGTTGCACCTCGCGGAAGGGTCGGTCGAGTCGGTTGGACGATAGAAATAACCACTCGAGCGCCGTCATAATTATATTGATCCATGTTTAGCATGTGTTTGTACGAAATAAGGGAGGGTTTCAGTCTTGTTTACCTCGGATTCGAAAACTTCTTCGCACATTCAGTCCGAAAACATGATGGAGATATTGTTGTTTCCAAGGTTGCCATGGGGTGGTCCTTCGCTCTTATCGACCTTGACACGCATGACATAGCAAGGCTAACGCAAGGAGCAATCGCGATTCCTTAATCCAGATAGTAGTTGCGTGCAGTTGTCTGCGTCTCCATCAAGAATATCAATACTTAGTGTTACATTTCAAAATTTTATATGTAATAAGCACGTAAGAATTCACTCGACATCGATGTCCCCGTCCTCGATCTCGAAATCGGATTCATCCTCTATCGTCTCCTCCTCGAATGCAACAGCAGGTGCTTTCCTTCGCGCAACATACATTTCTGCTTCCGCGAGGATTCTCTCCCAGTGAGAGTCCCGTAATTTATTGACGACGGCGACGACTTTGGACGCAGACTTTACGAACACGTATCGACCCCCTTCGAACCTGTAATGGTCTCCCCAGTTAGACCTGGAAAAATGTCCCTCGAAAGTCCGGGGAATGGAATCCTGGCCCGTCTTCGCCCACGTCAATGCCCGCTTCACCTGATTGCCGGAAGCGTTAGCAGAAAGCCAGTTTCGCTTTTAAAGTAAGACGTACTGCGAGTATACTCATCGCGAGTGCGCCAAGTGGATAATCCGGCAATCGAGCTTCCTCGGGAAGGCGGGAGATAGACGTGAGGTGATTAGCAAATGTCGCCGCAATGAGTGGCGACCGGAATATTCCCTACAACATGTCAGTATCTCAGTCCGATGTCAGATATAATGCTCACAGATGGTGTCTCGCCATCCTCATATTTCTTGTAATAAAACGGACGCTTTCGATCTTTTTCATCATCGCCGAGCAGCCAAGCGGCATGTTCAATACGTTCCTCCGGATTATCAGAGAAATCCTTGAGGAACTTATCCAAGCTTTCGACAGCTGTCCTCCCCAAGTCCTGACGCCATTTATGAGCAATATCCCTAGCCTGAAGAAGCTCGTTCAATGGGATCAAAGTACGTGGGCCCACTTACATACCAGTTTGGCCACGACAACACGAAGCGCACCTTTGAGTTTGCGTTCTGGAAAGCAACAGTTCCAGATGCGAGTGATATCTTCTTCAGATGGGGCCTGCCATGGTTTAATTGTACCACAGAGGTCCTTGACAGCGGGCAAGAACACCTTCCGAAAGCCATAGACGCATTCCGACGGAAGGTTCTTGTGAGTGATTAAGCAGGTATACTTCGGCAGCGTGCTTGTGCACGCATGGAGGGTCAAGTCCTTTCCTTTCCCGCGAGAGACGCAGGTCTCCTTCTCGCGTTGCACACCAGATTGACAATTAGTTCGCGACTCTTCATCTTCGCCCACTAGTGTACTCTGTGACAATGTCTGCCGTTTGCCGAAGGGCCTGAATTCTTGAATCTCTACTTCGACTTTAGGGTAAGTGCGTTTCGGAGGGGCCATGATCACAAAGAAACGAGCAAGAATGACCGTACGTGAGAGAGCAGGCTGTTTTCCTTGAAACTCATCGATTATCTATCCTGCCACTATAACCCCCTTTTTTAAAGGCCCGTGCATAAACGGAGCTGTCATTCGATAACATCAATCACATAAAAACCCCGATAGTAGTCGTTTCATCGACAATTTGTTCGTCTAGCACGTACCTGCTCAGCTGACCAGATACGAGCACGAGGCCCAATGCAAGGCGACCCTCGGCCGTTTTTGACTGTGTCCGCAAGCGGACATTATATTCGGGGGCCCTAATTGGTCCGACGCTCAATTATACCCGCCAAACGCCGGCAGTACGAGCGTAAACTGCGAGCAGAGTCAATTAGGCATCGTCCATAACGCGGGAGCAATGTCTGTTGCGTGGACTTTTGCACGTTTGCTTTCCTGATGATTTAGCCTGAAATTATGTTAGCTGGCTGATCGTCGAATACGAGTGCGGGGCAGGATCTTGTCCGCGATCGACCCAAAGCGATCCAGGAATGAATACATCCGCAAAGGTGCATTCTGGTCTAGCCGTTACGGTATTTTAAGCTTCAAGGGGGATTCGTACAATTTGTTTGGTGTCTTTACTAAAGTTCGCTAAGAACCCGAATCTACCTCATGGTAGTACGTAATTCAATAACCTATACTCAATGTGACAACTAATTCCCATGATTACGGACCCTACCTTACGAAGACAAGTATGTACGGAATGGCGTTGATTCCATTTATCTACCTCCTTGCCATCTCTCTGTTCTTGGGGCCTCTCTCCATCGCATCTCTGCAATGCGTTCAAGGTAGGTATTGTTTATGGTCGATGGTACCAACTACGTTGACACCAGCGAACGTAATTCTAGAGTTCGCCACTGCGCGCTACTATGCGCGCTCGGCACCTTACAAGGTTCCGTGTTCGCATCCACGATCAAAGAAACTTGATCACGGGCCAAGCATTTATTCACTAAAGGATCCATCTAATAAATTTACGAACCGGGCTGCGGGATCCTGCGGATTTCTGCTAAAATCCACCCTCCGTCCCCCAGGCTGGTTATTCTTAACACGCCTTGCAAACCATGGCTCAGATATCCATCGTACACTGGAACGATGTGTATCGCGTCACACCTCGAAAAGTCTCACCAAACGGCGACAAGGTCGACGTTACACACTTTGCTGCACTCTTGGACGACATTCGATCCAACTGGGCCTTACGACCTGATGGAACACGCGATGGGCTCTCATTATTCTCTGGCGACGTATTTTCACCATCAGTCGAGAGTGCGGTAACCCGAGGAAGTCACATGGTGAGACGAGATTTTTCTTTTAGTTGTCATTCTTCAGACGCTAATGGTTGTTGTAGGTTCCAGTGATGAACGAGCTTGCACCGGATGTCGCGATGACCGGTATGTCTGTGATTGTCATGAAGACTCCGTTGATCACTAGATGCGATTGGATTATCAAGGAAACCACGAATTCGATTTTGGTTCGGATCGGTTCTCTTTCGAAATGACTCGTTACTGGATACCACACTTTTTTTCTAGGATATCCACACCTTGCCGAGTTGGTTCAAGACGCAAAATTTGTAAGTCGGCTCTGTAATGCAGTGTTATATAACTATATCATCTGGACTCGAGCCTTGGCTCCTGAGCAATATCATTGACGAAAGAACCAACAATGTTCCGGAACACCTACATCTTTTCAAAGTGCTAGAAAGGTCCGGCGTCAAGATCGGTATTATCGGCCTTGCAGAGGAGTCAGCACTCCACAACTCACTTATCAACTGCATCATGACTTTGTTTTACAGAGACTGGATCGGCACGATAGCATCATGGCCATCCAATTTCAAGTTCAGGGACATGGCTGAGACTGGACGAAACTTGTCGCAACAGCTGCGTGGGGAATATCAATGTGATATTATTATTGCTTTAACCCACGCCCGGTAGGAGTATCCCGTTCATGCACTCGAAAATATTTCTGACACGTACCATAGGGTTCCGAATGTAATGCCTTGCGTTGCTGAAGGAACTCATTCGCTCACATTTCTCACTCTAGGACATCAAGCTAGCTAAAGATCTACTGGTGTTGTCTCCATCTGCTCAAAAAAATCGTTCCATCGCTGGAGAGCATGGTGTAGACATCATCATGGGTGGTCACGACCATCTTTATTTCGTATCTAAAGGTGTCACTACTTGGGAGGGATACGATGTTACACAACCGAGCGTTGGATCTGAAGGTGACAATGGTGATATTCTGGTAGTGAAAAGCGGAACAGACTTTAAAGAATTGAGCGAACTTACACTAGAGCTTGAAGATACCCCTCCAGGTAGCGTTAGGAAGAAAGTAATCAAAGCCGTCCATGGTGAGAGTCCATAGTTATTGTATTCTCTTTCGAACAAGTTAACCTGCGTTGGTGTCTAGGTAAACGTCACCAGCTCAAACCCGGCATGCCGTCTTCGCCGAACCTGCAAAGAATCATTCAGGACGTACTGTCGTCTGTAACTGAGTCTCTAAACGCGCCTGTATGCGTAACCGAAGTCGAGTTAAATTTAAAATCACATTTAATACGCACAGAAGAGGTATAGAATATCATTCAGCTAACCTGGCATGACTTAAACTCCTTGCGCAGACTGTGGCTGGTAACTGGTTCGCGGACGTTTTGAGGCATGCATATGATGATGCGTTGATATCGACATACAGATGTGGTTCTGACGGGGCCTTTATAACCGCTGGAACACTGCGAGGAGACTCACAGTATCCTCCGGGTAGGACTTTGCTTGACAGACAAAGATCATTTCACTCACTTGAATCGTTGTAGGCGTAGTTACCCTCGGGAATATCTTGGAGATCCTGCCTTTCGATGATCCCATAGTCGTACTTGAACTCGACGGGGCAACATTATGGGAGGCGCTCGAGGAAGGGCTGTCCAAATATCCTGCACAAGAAGGGCAAGTGATGGTCTCAGGTTCAGTTCAATTCCTATTGATGGTTGATTTTTAGACGGTTCCCCATCGTGTCCGGCTTGCGCGTCTCTTGGGATTCTCGTCTTCCGCCCGGCAAACGCGTGCTCGGAGTCTGGCTCTCACAAGAAATGGCCAGGTCTCCATTGGAAAGCCCTATCACCGACTTTTTTTCGACCGCTCCGGCTCACATGGACGGAGAGCCTATCGAGAGGAAAAAGGACGGACGAAAGTACAAGATCGTCACGAGAGAATACTTGGCTTCCGGGCACGATGGATACACCGCAATTCCTGGACACAAGTATCTTATTGACGACGAACACGGGCAGCCGATGAGCAGCCTCGTCAGGAAATATTTACTCGGTGAGTATCGGAATGCCCATGCAAAACCCGTGCGCGCTTGATGACCGTGTAATAGGCGCCCACTACGTCAACAAGATGGTCCGTTTACGCGAGATGAACCACGAGACAGATCACCTCCATTCGCACTCCGGGACGGCCGATGTCGTGAAACGCGAGGTAGAGCATAGAAAGCGACGTCATTCCGTGGTTGCTCACAGACGGCACCATGGAGCTGCACACGCGCACCATAAGCTACGTTCGCGCGCACACTACGTGGATCACTTCAACATCAGTGCACGCGAACATATGGGTCACGTAGATCACTACGATGGAAAGAAGATTCGGCAGGGCGTGAAGAGGAGCGAGGGGAACGATGAGCGTGGTCCTGGGAAGACCTCCAAGGAAGATCTACTTGTAATTCATCCAACTGTGGATGGAAGGCTGAAAGACGTGGCGAGGAATTAGCAGAAAATGTAACGTGGCCAAGGTGTATCATCCGGACTTCGCTATGTTAAAAAAAATAGAAGTGTAGTGAATATGTTTATGAAAATTCAAGGACTAGGACATATCGAGTATTAATGAAGAAAAGTAAAAGGTACAAGTCGAAGAAGTAAAGTTACACCAACTACCAAGTCGAAAAAATAGAAGGGTAGAAATGTACGCAGTCCGAAACACCTCAAAGACGACTCCACACCACGGCTACAAAGAACCTTCCCATCATCGTTGCATGTGGCGAAAGCGAGCACGACCTCTCCGTTCACCGCCTCCGTACCAACCGTTGTTACGACAAGGGATTCGCAGTTGCAGAACATGAACAGTCAATCAAACCTGACCCGAACAAGAACACCACGTCGCCACCACCGTTCACGACCATTTCTCCGCGCCCTCAGATGGGCGTCCTGGATGTAAAGGTATTTGCAGGCTGTCAGGGAATGAAAGTGGTGGCGAAACGGTATTCTCGATATTGACGGTTTCTGCTCGATAATTGTGCTGCGGGGTCTGTGAAGGAGGAGAGATGGATGATTCTCGGTCGATTCGAAGAGACATCAGAGCTTGGGGAGAGCCTTGATGGATCCAAGAATCGAACTGGTGTCAGCTGGGAGAAGTCGCGTCTGAGTGTCCGCATGACAGCAGAGGGAGGTCAACGAAGCGAACGGACAGAATGGAAGAAAAAATAAATTCAAAAATAATATGAAAGAAGAAACGTAGTTGTGTGTCTTCAAGTTTAACCGTCGACCGAGATGGTCAACGGAAATCAAGGGAGATACAAATCGAGTGAAAGGAAGGGAAGGGAATGAAAATCGAAAATGAACGTAAAAGAAGAAACAGGGGAATAGAATGGGAACCTCGCATTTCACCGCCCCACTTCACCCGTATCGCAGCTTCATTCTTGACCGGGCCCATCTGTACTTCCGACCGTTGAAGAATTTGTGACGACCACGACGACTGTAAAAGAACAATGAAAGCACAGGTGAGGATCGTCTACCCCACCACCCGTCATGTTTCGTTGTTCTCGGCGTACTACAGTCTCCGCGTCCGTTGTCCGACTCTTCGACGATGCGCTTGCGTCCCGTTTCGGAAAAGGACTGAACTATCTCTAGATAGAAGACACGATTGGCATCCGTCATGAGGGTAGAATTCTTAGCGTAAGACTCTCGTGAGGGAAATAATACGCGCGCGATGCCGAATATAGAGCAAGACACTGTTCGAATACTATTGATGGTACTCAATGGTGTCCAGTCATTATTCGCATGTACGGTCATCGAACTTGGGGGAAGCGTTACAGCCCAGACTTTGTCGCTGAATTCTGTCGTACAGCACGTGCCTACGGAAGAGTTGGAAGCGTTTGAGATAGTGTCGACGGACGAAGGCCAGGTATCAAATGACTTCAAGTCGGAGTACAAATTAGTAAATGAAAAGTCGACCACAAAATAACATACCGTCGAGTCAGAAGATCCTAAATCTCTACAAAGTCGAGTTCCAGACTCCGCAGGACAAGACTCGCCCTGAGTCGAAGACGAGTCTTCCGCGTAGACAAGAGTGTCGCATGTCTCGGCGAGAAACTGTTCAACATCGACTTCCAACTCCTCAAGCATGCTTGCAAGACGCATCGACTCTTCCCAGACGCTCGGGGAACACGGTACAGTGTCTTCAATCTCATCCTCATCCGGAAGTGAAAACCGAGGACAAGGATCTGCCAGTTGTTTCTCTGCGTTTGCCAACAAGCTATTAATGGTAGCCTGCATGCGTGCCTCAGCGTCATCCGTCCACTCTTCATCGTCGTCTTGACCCCCCAGCTCTGCAGGACAGGTTTTTCCGCGAACTGAAACCGAATAATGGACAATAGTGCTAGCACCGGGTACCATGGCAAGCACTTCATAGCCTTCCGACTCCTCGGAGATGCTTTCGAGGTGCATGTGCTCCTTCGCGACAACCGGGGAATACGATGGAGTGCCTTTAGTTTCGTCCTCGTCCCAAAGGGAGAACTGGGGGAATGGGACAGCCAACTGTGTCCTTGCCTCATCTAGCATGCGATCAATGACAGCTTGCATACGAGCTTCGACCTCATCGGTCCACTCCTCGTCAGAAAATACCAATGGTTCAGTGGCATCCGAAGAAAGAAGATGCGGTGGCTGTGGAAAAGGCGAGACGGCGAGACCCGAAGATAATTGAACAGCGGGGAGTGGGGAAACAGAGGGAGAAGGAAATGTGTCGAAGAGAGGCGCGCGTATGTCACGGCACGCCTGGCCAGCAAGATCGTCAACCTTGACCATCTCATCTTCGTCGTCGAATAGAGCACTGGCCGAAATGTTGCGCGATGATGAACCGCTTGGGTCCCGGGCGAGTTCAGACTTGGATCCACATGTGGAAGGAACCTTCGTTGTCGCCGACTTGGCATCGTCGACAACATGTGTCGGCGTCGGCTTTAACATGGGAGCGTCGGCGTCGTGGGCCGCCTTCTTGAGAGATTCTTCCATGGACAAGAGGTGGCGGCTCGACTACGACACGGTGGGTTCGTCAGGCGGCCTGGTGAGATGTGATATGATAACGCCTACCGCTGAAAGGGTCTTCTGAGCGCCTGGGAACTTCAGGCGCCCCGCGTCAAGCGCGGCGGGACGTCTGCTAGGCGCATTGCCAGCGGGCGTCCAGAGACCATTAACCTCCGCCGTTGTGTTCTTGTTGAATAAGACCATAATTAAGGAATGATATGGATGAAAGAATTTAAGCAAAGGAGCGGCGAGTATCTGGAAGGAGAAAGAAAGAAAGAAAGATGCGGGCGAAAAGTTGAACTTGGTATTTAAATAGGCAAATCCACGATCGGAAAATACATGACATCACTCACCATTTTGGGCTGTTTGACGATCGGATGCATCATGCTGGCGAGATGACGCTCCTACAAATAGTAAACCCAAAGCTACGCGATACGCATTAGTAGTAATGAAGCAAGTTTGTACCGGAGTAAAGAAAAAATGAGCCTGCCGATCGCTGGTCGTGTCATAGGGGTAGGGGATTTGGAGAATTACCAAGATGCACCTTGTATGAACGTTGGGACACGAGTGCCATTCTTTTGTCCGTCATAATAATGCTAGTGGGCTGAGCAAACACGGTAGGTTTCACACGAGATGCGCGGATACTATCCCACTGTCTGCTTCCAAAGCATTGAATGCGGATGACACCATAGACTCGATGTTTCTTTCTTGGCTAAGTTTGGAACTAGGGGTTATAATGTGATTTCACACCATGAGTGACACGGTACTGCGACGGGCTATCTTCCGAAAAGGTACAAACCCATTTTGGATTATTTTATGATTGGGTGTGTCGTGTTTGACGCTCAAACCCAATGTTGCACGATACGCATTGATAGCGATAGGGCGAGCCTGTGGTCACCAAATCTTAAAGTGATGCCGCGGAGATGCGACAATGACACAATTGATAAAGGGACTGAAGGTGCGACTGACAGTTGAGGTAACGCCACCGAGTCTTGTTGATGGGTCACCGATGCGCCTTTGTGGGCATGTCTTACTATGACGAGAGTGAAAATCACTTTTCAAGGAGCAAGCAAATTGCGTGAACACATTTGCCTCACAGAGCTGCGAATTTCTGAACTCGAGGAAATTGGAAAATTGCCAAGACATACCTTGTATGGATGTTGGCATGCGAAGTGAGCGACATTGGATAACACTTCTATATTAAATTTTGCATCGTGGTAAGGCTAGGTAGATGGGCAAACGTGGAGGTTTTACATCAGATGAGTGAGCAAAGGAGGTGAGTCTGTAAAAGGAAATGTAGCGTAAAGTTGACGTACGCGAATTTCCCTCTTTGATCGACTCAAATGCGGATTTATATTTAGGGTTGCTCTCGACTTCACATACAAAATATACACAAGTCGGACTCAAGCCTACAGATATAGGATTGGTGGGCGGTAAAGTGAATGGTTGCTCTGTTAGCTACCACACTTACCGTTATCTGTAGTAGGTAGACCAAATTAAGTGCTGAATTGTTTTATTTCCACCTGTGCCTTTGAATCAGGCCTCAGCATCGTGGTTGATAAAGACACGCGGGAATAATTCGTCTGAGCCGACACTGAAATGTCCGCTCGGGAAGCAACTTCGATCGCGAGACGTAGGAACGCAGCAAACTTACCACATCGTAAAGGGAGACGGATCCGGATACATCCACAGTAAGAGAAGCCGTTGAAAAATAGGACTATAGCCTTTTAAGTCGAGGTGTGTCACAATCAGGTCTCCGAGTAAATTGGCAAACTTTTGACATTAGACATTCAGAAACATGACTACTGCGGAGACTGGGCGTGCACGTGTGCCTGCCGCGCTGCACGCCGAGCTCACAGAGTATACCAGCCTCGTCCGGGCACTCCGCACGGTGCGCACGCTCGACCTCACCACCCACCTCCTCCAGCACGCCGCCCAGCGAAGGGATAACAACCTTGACCACGAGCCCGACACATGGACAGCCTGGCCACTCATTGACTGTCCCGTGCCAGAATGGTCGCTCAGGGATGAGATTCAGCAGCTGGGAGACACGGTCGTACAGCAGCTGACACGGGCTGCGGAAGGTGGCGAGGGTATACACTGCCACAGCGACCACGACTACGACCATAACCCAGACTTGGATGAACTCTCGCAAACCGCGGTGAACTACCTTGTTCTCCACGCTGGTGCCCTTCTCGTCCACATCCTGAACTTCATGGCGGATCAGAGGCCTACAGCTCCGGGGAGCATGCAGAATAGGCTATCGCCCATGAACTGGGAGGATGTCATTAGTCTGCTGGCCGTCAGCGATGTTGTCGACCCCACGTGCGTCCGTTTTCTGCTCCTTTTTTCTATTCTCATTGTAATACAGTATCGTAGAACGTGCGCAAACGCGTTTGGCGCGTGTATACGGACCGTCAAATGTACGAGGCACGTGCAAGCATGGCCGTATTTTGCAGCTGCTCACTCCGTCCATGTAGCCACGCAAAGACGCTCATCTGTCATCTCTGCCAAGGCACAATTTGCAGTGCTGGCGTCCGTAGCGGAAGATCAATTACTCGCGCCTCCTTCAGTCCCCCAAACAAGTCGGAAAGAAGTCAAAGGCAATCATCATCCCGACCGTCCAAAGAACCGAGCGCCTCCAGGGCGTTCATCTAGCAATAAAAAAGAAGAGGGAAATTGCGCGCCTTCATTGATAGACTTAGACATGGACGCATGACTAACACATTCGTGACAAATATTCCATCATGTTCTAATCCAATACTACTGAACTTAATGACACTCGCACCTAATTGTTGCATGGATATAGTACTTGCATGTGCAGTTGGGTATATTAGCCTTACCTTATTTGGAAGTACTCCTGAATCTACGTTACCGCCCAGTTTATATTCTTTTACAGTCATGACGCAGCTTTCCATTCTGCATTGGAACGACGTGTACCGTGTCACACCACAAAAGATTTCACCAAACGGAGACACGATCGACGTCACCCAGTTCGCTGCTCTCCTAGACCATATTCGACGCAACTGGACCGTCAGATCAGATGGGGCTCGCGATGGTCTTTCTCTTTTCTCTGGCGACTTATTTTCACCATCGGTTGAGAGTACGGTGACCAGAGGAAGCCACATGGTGAGTCGGTTTTCTGCGTAGGCTCCCAGGTTGATCGATGGTTTCATAGGTTCCAGTGATGAACGAGCTTGCGCCAGATGTTGCACTGACTGGTTTGTGTATTGTCGTGTGTGACTACATTATTTATCTGACTTACAGGAAATCACGACTTTGACTTTGGTTTGCGCGGTCTTCCTTCATCTGATGTTTGACGCTAAGCACGCTGTAGGATACCCTCATCTTTCTAAGTTGGCCGATGACTGTAAATTTGTAAGTAGGATCTTTGTCGGAGGATCGTCTGAATATCTCATTTAGTTTTGAGCCTTGGCTTTTGAGCAATATCGTCGACGAGAATACTAAGAATGTTCCGGAACATCTACATAGTTTCGAGGTGGTCGAGCGATCAGGTATTAGAGTTGGTATCATCGGTCTCGTCGAGGAGTAAGTACTCAGTAATCGAGGCCGACATGAATCACAACTTGGTTCTACAGGGACTGGATCAGCACCGTGTCAGCATGGCCACCCAATTTCAAGTTCAAAGACATGGCAGAGTCGGGTAGAGAATTGTCTCAACAGCTACGGGGAGAGCATCAATGTGATCTCGTTATCGCCTTGACTCACGCTCGGTAAGAAGCCTCACGCTTGTACACAAAGACATCGCTAATGCATCCATAGGCTCCCGAATGTAATATAATTGCCAGCCAAACAATATTCCTTGCTCACCTTTTCTGCTATAGGACATCAAGCTGGCTAAAGATTTACTAGCCTTGTCTCCGTCCGCCCAAAATGCCAACCCTATCATTGGAAAACATGGTGTAGATATCATCCTGGGGGGACACGACCATCTCTATTTCGTGTCGAGAGGTGTAACTATTTGGGAAGGATACGATGTTTCAAAATCAAGCATTGGTTCTGAAGAAGACAAGGGTGATGTATTGATAGTTAAGAGCGGAACCGACTTTAGAGAATTAAGCGAGCTTACGCTAGAGCTTGAAGATACCCCTCCAAATAGTGTAAGGAAAAAAGTGATCAAAGCTGTCTATGGTGGGTAATTGTTGTTATCCTGCCGCCGTGCAAGACCGAGTTGCTAAATCCTGTTTATGTCTAGGAAAATACCATCAGATTGAACCGGGCATGCCGTCCTCAACGAACCTACAAAAAATACTTCGTGATGTACTGTCATCAGTATCCGAGTCGTTGAAAGCACCTGTATGCGTCACTGATATAGCTCTGGATCTGCACTCGCACTTGTTACGCACAGACGAGGTACACAGTACTCACATGTTAACCACAATCATGTCTGACATTCCTCCTATGCAGACTGCAGCAGGGAATTGGTTCGCGGACGTCTTGAGGCATGCATATGACGATGCACTGGTGACCAAGTATGGAAGCGGCTCAGATGGGGTCTTTATATGCGCTGGGACATTGCGAGGAGACTCAGTATATCCTCCAGGTAAGTCAAGCCGAAATTATTTCACTTACTGAGTTTACTGCAGGCATAATCACCCTCGGGAATCTCATGGAGATATTACCTTTCGATGATCCCACGGTTGTACTAGAGCTGGATGGGGAGTCACTGTGGGACGCACTCGAGGAAGGATTGTCCAAATATCCAGCACAAGAAGGGCAAGCTATGGTCCCACGTTGTTTGTAATTTCCACTAACCTCGAATGTAGACGATTCCCCGTCGTATCCGGCCTACGTGTCTCTTGGGATTCGCGTCGCCCACAAGGACAACGTGTGCTTGGGGTTTGGCTCTTACAGGAAGCACCAAAGTCTCCATCGGAAAACGCCAGTACCAGCTCTGGCTCAGGAACTCCCGTCCTTGTAGATGGTGAATCCATCAAGAGGGAGAAGAATGGGCGAACATACAAGATCGTCACAAGAGAGTACATGGCGTCCGGGCATGATGGTTATACAGCCCTTCTTGGACATCAGTATCTCATCGATGATGAGCATGGTCAATTGATGAGTAGTCTGGTCAGGAAATACTTGCTCGGTGGGTATCATTATGCATGGTGATGCCATGTACATTTCTTGACTGCTTGGCAGGAGCCCACTTTGTCAACAAGATGGTTCGTCTACATGAAATGAATGAGGAAACAAATCACCTTCACTCGGAGACGGTGCATGTCGTGAGCAGAGAGATTGAGCACAGAAAACGGCGTGTGGATAAACACCACTTTTGGCCCAAGTTCGTTCAAAGGTGGCAGCACGCGGCCGTGAATGCGCTCCACAAGCTACGATCTCGTGCACACTATGTGGATCATTTCAATATCAGCGCACGCGAACACATGAGTGGTGTTGATTGTTATGATGGAAAAAAGGTTCGGCAGGGAAGTAAGGATAATGGTAAGAATGGTCCCGAGAAGATCTATAAGGAAGATTTGCTTGTGATCCACCCGGTCGTCGATGGAAGGTTTAAAGACGTGGCGAGGAGCGGGTGACTTATTTACGTATGATAAATAATTTATCTCAGTAAACTGGGATGGATTAAAATACCAAAATAGGACATAGCAATCCCTTATACGGCATCAATGGTGCAGTCTCCTTCAGTTCCTCCTCGTCTGGTTCCTCCTCGAATCTCCTCGCTGGCTTGTATCGAAAGGAAGAGGGCATGAAGCACATGTAATTCTGATAAAATGTCATGGGGAAGGGGACGAGAATACAATTTCATCAAGGCGGAGTTTAACAGACGCCGGAAGAAGAACTGAAGGTCACTCAGATGAACAAGATACAGATTCTCTCGTCTCGGGGAAGCGAAAGGTGCTACTATTGTAGCATTCCTTGAATTATTTGTTAGGTGGTGTGGGATCAGTTTGGTTGCGTCAGATCTTCTTTTGATCGTTTAACTACTCGCTCATCAGGTCAACAGCTATTTCTTTCCCCTGATCCTGGAAAACATCGGTATCTACGATCACTGAACGAAACAAGCCATCAACCTTGCCAGAAATTCTTGAGCCCTCATTAACGGCACTATCTTTTCGTTAATAATACCTCGATTTAGTAAGTAGCTCAGTAGTAGATCGATTCTATTCTAATACTTCTGTAGGTATGCTCTATCTCCGTGTTCGTCGTATTCATAGCTTGGACTGTAGCCAACGTAGGGTATTCCCTCACCCATGACAAAGTGCTTTCTCAAAGTGAGCATATGGAGATCACTAAGAGTTGATATTGTTTTTCACGTGTTCTAGTCTCATCTTTTTGTGTAATCCAGCTTACAATTCGGGGTTCACCTTTTTTGGTTTATTGTGAGTCGTGAGTGTTACTCCGTTAGCATCGTCTGGAGTGACCCTTCTGACAACACCGGCTACTGTAAAAACAGCATAATCGGTGGAACTTTTCCCGTTTCACGTTCGAGCCAAGGGGCTCGCAATCTTTGCGTGATCATCTAGCACGGCATCATTTTTCACCCAGTTTGTAGATCCCATTGGTATCTACACCATGGGTACGTTCATTTTCTATTCGTCTGAATCATCGTCTGACGAGCCGGTTGCCGCAGGATGGAGATGGAACTTCGCGTAGGTTGGACTTTACTAATGGGAACGGTCACGTCCTGAAAACTATTAGTTACTGTGTGTGGAATACTTTTCAGATCGTTTTCATATACTTCACGTTTCCGAGACGTCCGGACACACACTCGAGGAGCTCATGTTTTGTAAGTGTGCCATACCCTACCGGGAGATGGACATATCGATTCACGGATGCACCGAATAGTGTATGAAAGTGAACAGCAGACCTCCGGTCGCGTGGAGGTCGAGATCCAGCGTGGGAGTAGGATAACTGACATGTACAGTACTACAGTATGGAGGATAACACTGACTCAGTAAGTGGCAGGTAGAAACGAATGATCAACGTCAGTCCACGTTATTTGCGTATTCCATATTGTATACTACGCCAAGTTTACCACGGTGCGCGCGCTGTGCTATAGACTATCGAACGGGAATGTCGTCTAGAATGTCTGACTACGAGGAGATCTCAGGGGCTTGGACTGGTGGCGCCGGGTCTCCCGTCAGAGTACGGCCGTAATGTGCCGAAACACCGATGAAAGAACCAATGCCAGCGCCACCCAACACAACTTTAGAAGGTATATCAACAGGGTTAGGTGAAATTCGAATTCTACTCACGATTCACTGTGCTTGCCCTTCTCCAAAATAGGGCGGGGGTGAGAACGGCAAAGAGTAAGGCACCGATGGTAGAATGATCGTCCTCCCGCAGTGATGCGGTCTACAAACAGGTGAGAAGTTACGTGAGTCGAGTCGCAAAAACATACGTCGTAGGCGCTACGGATGTGTCTGTTCCTAACAGTCATCTCGCTGGAGTTGGCCGACCGAACATATTCAAATCCTCCCCCGGTCGCACACCCTAATCCAGTGTAAATAGAAGTATAGAAAGAGCGAAAAAAATGCTTGCCGACTGCTCCTCCGACCCAAGTCGCGCGCAGGAAGCGGTTTATGTTGAAATGAGCCCGTCCTTTGCGCACTAGTATGAACGCAGTGTATACCGGTGGTGTAAGCAAGGAGAAAAGCTGGTACCCCTTGGTCATGGAGCGCCGTACGAGAAACTCGACGTCCACAGCATGAGGATCTTCAACCATCTAGTCCAGTCCAGACCGTCGCCGTTAACGTTGAGGGATGATTGTGTCATAACACGTGACGCGCACGGACCAAGCTTGCCCTAAATTTGCCCAAAGCCATGGCAAATGCCGATACTTCTTGCTCCCCGACTTTGTGTATCTCCCCGCCGTGGTCGTAATGTCGGCCACTCCCTCGATCGATGCGTACGATGCACAAATGCTTGACTTTTCTTTAGACCCCGATGTCCCAATGCACGTCACAGGCTCTACAGAATTCCTCGCAGAAGCGTTGATGGACCACGACGGTCACCTCAGTGTTTCTACTTATGCCGAACATGCCAGCGTAGAGGTGGACATGGAAGAATACGTCGGCGATAATGAAGAATACGAAATGGCCGACGAAACCGCCGAATATCAGCCTCCCCACGGGGACGAGCTCCTTGACATTGAAGTCTATGACGCGTCACACGTCCCTTCTCCTCTTGTCTCTTTGCAGCCTCTTCAACCCTCTGTCGACGTTCCCATTGAATCTGAACAGCCAGCATCTGCCGCTGACGCACTCTCGGAACACACTGCCTTGCAGGGCGAGCGGGGGTCGGAGCTGCACATCGTGCCCCCTGACCACTCACTAACGGATGCCGTTAACCCCTCGCCCTCGGGGGAAGGAGTTTCGGAAGTGGTGGCTCTGGAACCGGCCCATTCGACTGACGCTCCTGATGAAAGCCTACCTCCTGTCAGTGAGTCTTGCGAGCAGTTAGGCGAGACTACAACTGCCGATGAGCACCCGCTTGAAGCGTCTGCTCCTACATGCGCGGATGACGAGACAGAGCCTCGTTATCCACCTGTCGTCGAGGAATGCCCTGCCAACTCAGAGGTGGCTCATCACGAAAACCCAGAGCCACCGATTGCGGAGTTGGCACCTCTTACAAGCACCGAGGACGCTCATGACCCTGGACTTCCAGTCCAGAGTGAAAATACTGCGGATCCAACACCGGCGACGGAGGGGGAGACCGTTGATCCCCTCCATATTTCGGATGATGTTTACATCGATCCTCCTCCTACCGTTTTGCTATCTGTAGCCGATTTCTCCGTGCCAGGGTTTGCGCTGTTTAATCAACCTCAAGTAGCGACCACATCTACAGAAGAAGCCGACATCCGCCAGAAAGTTTACTCGCTACTTCTTGAGAATCGACCTACGCTATACTATGAACCTCTGAGTAGCGTCTTTGAGGCACTACGCCAGGATGAGGGTTTACTTTCTCGCATTCCCCATAGCTTTGAAGGTGAACTCGTACTCGAAGCCTACGATCTACATTTAGCTATTTCCGAGGTTAGTAATACTCTCGACTAGATAATTGCTTACGCTGATCGTTTTGCAGGACAACGTGCACGCGCGTGAAATTAGTTTACACGATCTCAACATTTTACATGATGGATCTGACTTTGTAGGGCCTTTGCGAATTCTCCTTCGCGCTGTCGTGCCACGATTTATCATGCGGTTCTATGCGCTCCAGGAACAAATTCAGCGGAATTTGTCCATCGAACCAGGCGGAGGAAGACATGATGGTGGTTTGTCTTGTCTCTTGCTGTCACACCTAACTTGATTGCTTACGGTTATTTAAACAGACCAACAAGATCATTATGACACGGGCGAAGAACATTCCCTCGTTCAGCTTGAGGAATCGGTCTCCACACAAGCCGTGGTTGCTTCCGAAGGTTTGGGAGTATCACTTGCTCCAGAAAATTCCGAAGAATTTGTCAAAGAATCTGTTCTTGCACGTGAACCAACTAATGAGACGCCACCAGAAGAAGAGAGTTATGAACAAGGGGACGCTTCTAATTCCCAAGAACCTTCGGCCGAGTACCACAAAGTTACTGGGGACGCGACACATGTTCCTCCGGATGAGGACGAGGACGACTATGAAGCTACCAATGCTGGCGACGAAGACGAATCTGCCGAATCTGAAAGTTTAGATACTGGCCGAGTTCACGAAACAACAGTAGAAGATACCCCCACGACGGTTCCTGGGCACGTGTCGGAATTCAGAGGCGAGCAGACTGAATACTATGTTCAGTCAGAGGAGTATGATGAGCGATATGTTGAGGAAGTCCCTGAGCGTGCCGAAGGTGCCTCCCCTGTACAATACGACGAACCTCAACAATGTAAAGGAGAGCGGGATGCATCGACACCCGTGGATGAAACGCAAGCTGACTTACCCGACGAAGAGGAACAATCTGCGACCACTCCCATCCCTTCTCGCGCAATCCTGGAACCTGAATTGGGCGAGACTATTGAAGATGGTGCCACGGAGGAATCAACACAAGGCATGTCCATACATTGTCTGTCTCTTGAACGACAACTAACATCCCTTGTATTTCAGCTGAGCAAGAGCATTTGGTCCCCGAACTCGCAGCTGGCGAGTCCACGAATGAAGTTGCGGACAGTAAGTATACTTTGTGAATAGTCTCGTATGCCCTTTGACGAAAGATTAGCTGTGCACGTGTCAGATAATTATAAGACGAGCGATGCGCAAGCGAAACTATTCTTGGAAGTCGAAGAATCTGACACTAATTTCGTGTCGATACTGGAGCGTGAAGCCGGTACAATTTCTAAAAAAAACAATTCATTGTGCTCTCTTTCGCTGACTTTCACAAACGCAGATACCGAGTTCGACCGAACATTCAGCACCGAACAGAGCGTACAGGAAGTCAGTATTGATGCTACGCTTCAACATGACGAAACCTGGGATGAGTGGGATGACGAAGACGCTGAAGGGGAGGATGAGGAAAACTGGATAGATCCAGATGCTGCCTCAAATGAAAGCTCCGTCACCCTCTCGAGCAAGGCGTCGTCAAAAAGAAGCTTTGACGAAATAGACTTTAGTGAGGAAGTATATGCTGAAGACCCTCGAAGTTCACCAGGCAAGTCCAGTGCGTTTCCACTGGTGTAATTATGTTGAATATCTCTGTAGGCTCAAAGCGGCCACGTGTCCAGTGATCAGTCAGCTTCGTCCGCCACCTCAGCGCGTTTGTCGCTGCACGGTGTATTCATTTACACCTGTGCAGTGTTAACTTATTGCCTTCATCCACGTATTTCCCCCACCCACCATTGACATCCCATCCACTAGGCATCCACGAGTAAGGTCAAGTATTTTCCTCCCTATACTGTTTTCATTTCTATCAGACTCCACCTTTTCTTCGTTTCGCAATGTTTCCACGACTGACCCTTTTAGCACCAAGTCGAAGGATATTGGATTGACGTGACACGAAGCGACGGGGTAGCATAAAGGTATTATTGTGTCGTCGAAAAGTTCGAGTATGTATATTACTCGAGCCATCCCAATTTATCTCGGCAATTTCCGAGTGCGAGTGTAATCGTTTACTAGCTTTGGTAGATTATGTACAATCTAAAGACTTGATGTCACTTCGACTCTAGCGTGAGCCTCTCCGCCAGCCATGGCCGACGCAGACACTTCCCGTCTGTGCACACAAATCATAGACTCGCATTTCGGCCCTCTCACAGCAGTAAGCGTTTGTTTACTCATCCCGCATCTACTCCTCATCGTGCAGCAAGAAAGTTGCGTCTGTGCTATTGACTCGTGGTCGGCTGTCCCTCTCTCAACTCGTTCGTTTCACCAAGATGAGGCCGCGCATCGTACGCGCATCCATCATAGTTCTCATACAACACAACGTACTCTGGCATGCTAATACGGACGACGAAGGTGAAATGTTCGAGTTCAACACGCTCGAGTGCCTCTTGCGGCTGAGGTTTGGGCGGTACGTATGGTTAGCGGAGGAACTCTTTGGTCAAGCGGTGCGTCTGAGTCGTGTCTCATCCATCGGCGCGATGCTCAGTGCCCCTTTTCCGTCGTCAGGCTGCCGAAATCGTGCAGGTCGTGTTGGATCATGGCAAGCTTCGACCGCCAGACATATCATCGCGTCTCTCTCGGTGCGACCCCAAAAGTGCGTTTACTCTTGGTCCCCTCGACTTTGATGAGACTCTTTGGCGCTTTGTTTAGGCTCTAATGTATATGCGAAATCGTTGTACAAGCTTGTGTCCGAATCGTACCTAAAACCGTCCACCATTCTTTCGCACAATTCGCCACGAGATAAGCGGATCAAGTATGAGACAGAAGAAAAAGCTAAGATTACGGGTTTTCCGACGGCAAAGGAGCTTCGGGAGGTCAAGGTGAGCGCGGAGGCGAGGCTGAGAAGGGAGGAGGCGGAGGCGGAGAAAGTCGGATTGGTGTGTGATTTGCGGAACGTCGACGTTGCTGTCAAACTGATCGGTCAGTCTAGAAGCGGAAACCAACGGAGCAGCCGGGCAGACGGTCGTCCAAGGTGACTTGCGTTCGATTCTGCTTGGTTTGATACCGACCGTCATCGTAGAAAAGCAAGGTGGCCGAGGATGTCGTCGATGTGAGTGATTTCGGAATCTTGCCTGGGCGCATGCTTAGTACTCGTAGGACGACGTCCACTTTCGAGTCAACTTTGACAAGTTCAACATTCATATCCGTAACAAGGTGTGAACTCGCAACGTAAATGACTCGATCTCAAATTGATAAAGTAGACATAGCTCATAGAGACTGCAGTCGAAGAGCGATTTAATCGCAGCACGGCTCTTGTTATGAGGGCCACCCTCAAAGCAACGGAGTCGAAGCAAAAATCAGTTTCCGAGATACGTTCAGGTGTGTTCGCGCGTTTTCATGCTGAGATGAGTGTCTGATTTTGTCCAAAGACCCTAGTTCTATTGCTGCTATTGGGATACACATCTCGGACGACGACGACTTGACAGAAGGACTTGCGACCATCTCTAAAAAGCCGTCGGCCTCCTCTGTCATTAAAGACTACCTTGGCCTTTTGGCGTGTGCAGACAATCCGACGCCGACCGGCAAGGCGGCGTCTTACGTTAGTCTGGGCGACAACAAGATCCATGTCGAGTTTGATACCATTAGCAAGCGGTTGAGGAGACGCGTGTTGGAGGCGGTGACGAGAGAGAGACACGGGGATGATGGGGTACGAATCGTCAGGCTGCTGCTGGACGTTGGGAAGATGGACGAAAAACATGTGCGTAGTCCCACTCTCCTGAGCACGAGGACGTTTTCTGATATCTCGGACGGGCCGTAGATAGCAAAGGTGGCGATGATGGCCAACAAGGACGTTCGACCGCTGTTGTCTGCGATGTCGTCCGACTTTTTGATATCGACCCAAGAGGTTCCCAAGAGTGCGGACCGCAATCCGACACGGACGTTTTATCTTTGGTGAGTGGCTTCGGGAAAGACGGCTATTTTTGTCCTAACCCGTTGCGAGGCACGTCGACCTGGCGAAAGCGTACTCGGCGCTTCTTGCTAGTCTTTACAAGACGCTGTTCAACATTGGTGCGCGTCGACAGGCAGAGCAGGGCGAGCCCAATGTCAAGGCTGTCCTGATTAAACGGGAACGGACGGACGTTGCTGAAGACGCGAATCTGCTGACGCGAATGGAACGCGAGGTGTTAGCAGAGTGGGAACGGAAACGGGAAATGCTGAACGTGTTGGAGATGCGGGTAGAGGAAGCGGTGTTTATTCTGCGCGACCTGGAACTAGGCGGTAGCACGGACGATTTGTAGAGAGCGCTAATTACTTGACATGACCAGCTACGCCATCCACGTCGACGTCGAGGGAAAGCAGATTCCTCCCCACCCTGGGCAAGGCTGGACCCGCTTCGTCTGCATCTCGGATACACACTCGCAAGTGTACCGCGTCCCGTCGGGGGACGTGCTTTTGCACGGCGGCGATCTGAGTAGCTGGGGAGGTTTGCCGCACATGTCGACGACCATCGAGTGGCTCAAGTCACTCGACCACCCGATCAAGATGTGCGTAGTTATTCGTTGGGTTTTTGCGCGTCGCTCACGGTGGACTCGCAGCATCGTCGCTGGGAATCACGACGTGCGTGTTGAGTTCCCGGTTGTGGATTCTGACCGACGCTCGCTCGCAGCTGTGTCTCGACCAGAGGTGGGGCCAGTGGGGGGTGGATCCTAGGGTCTGTCTTTTCTGATCGGGTTTTGATTTTCGCTCTGAGACAAACGAAAGGCGATTGAACGTGCGCGCGACTACGTGCGCAGTCAAGCAGCGTTCGGAATGTACTATCTCGAGCACGAGCCCTTGCATATCTCAGCATCGTCGGGGAGGGTATGGAAGGTGTACGGATCGCCCGTCAGTGGTCGTTCACAAAAGTATTTCACGCTGACGGACTCTGATTCAAGGCAGCCCCGCTCTACGTCGAAGGCGCATTCCAGTACAGCAGCGCAACAGAGGCCCAAGGTGTGCTCGTCCACGTATGCCATTACCTCTTCGTCTCACGCTCCCCTCCCAGCGATATACAACAGGATACCCGACGATACCGAGATTCTCATCACGCATACGCCGCCATACGGAACTCTTGACACGACAAAGAAGGGAAAGTCGGTTGGGTGCGAGATGCTCGCGTCCAGAATAAAGGATCTGAAAGTGTGTCGGCTGCATGTCTTTGGTCATATCCACGAGGCGGCCGGAGTGAGGGTCGACCAGGTCGAAAACACGAGTCTGCTTCGTTTGTCGGTCAATGCGGCCATGCAGAGGAGCGAGTCAGCGATCGTGGTCGACCTACGAGACTAGGTGGTATATATTCAGAACATGAGTATTACAGCGATGATAAATATGATCAACAACCTTCCAAACTTATACAACGACTTTGCCCTTTTTTGCGACCTTGATGCCCAACTTGGATTTCAAGTCGGACTTGGGTTTCTTGGCTAGTGGCGCGATAACGGCCTTTGAGTTGATCAGTTCCCGCGTGGCTTCCGGAAGTAAACTGTGCAAGTCGGGCTCGATGTCGCCTGCCTTGCGTTTGACGGTGACAGGCTGGAGTGTGGGCGCTGATGAGGATTCGCCCTCGCTCGACGACTGTGCGGGTGCCTTCAAGAACACCTCTCGTACGAGTTTCTCGTCTTCTTCTTCCTCCTCTCTCCGCCTCTGATCCTCCTCTGTCTCTATATCCTCTGCTCGTATGCGCGCAACCAAGTCGACGCTTTGTCCCACTCGCTCGTTCCTAGCATTCCGAGCACGAATGTCTTGCAGCGCGTCGAGGATGTCCATCTCACGTTTTGCGTCGACTGTTCGATTCTCGAGCGCCTTCATGGGGTTGTTTTCTTCCTCTTCTAGCCGTGCGAGACGATCTTCCTCATTTTCCTCATTTTCGTCTCTCCAAGGCTCAAAGTTGCGAGAAGCACCGTGTTCTGCTGCGTAATCAGTGTTCTTTGGATCTGTCTTGAAAGTAATTTCTGCAGAGCAGAGGGTGCTGTAAACATGATCAGCATGGAGAGGGGGATGGCGAACAAGATGACATTCACCATTTGATGTAGAATCGAAAGATCTTGATACCATAGTAGTCTTCGCCATCGACGGTCTCCTTGCGCGCGTTGAACTTTTTGCCTTTGTAAATGTACTCGCCGCAGGTATTACATCGCCTAAAATATGTTCAGCAGCAGAGTAAGGCGACACGGGTGACACATACATCGAAAAGGGTGCCATGAGACGGACGACTTGTTGAGAGTTCTTTGGTCCTTTTCTTCGCGGTATGAGCGAAGGGTCAAAGTCGGGGGGAAAGTACTTGTTCAATACTATCATATCGTTAGCAAATGCAGCCGCGAAACGTCTCGAGACTTGCCTTTTCGTTCGGACATGGTTGTGGTACAGAGACAAGGGGCAAACAACGATGCTGACTAATGGACGCCTCTCGTGAACGCGCTGTAAATTTCCAGCCAAGCGCGCTACGCTCCTTACCACGTCCTCGTTCGTTGGACAGTTCTCGGTCCTAGCGAAATCATGGCAGTACAACTCAACAAGACACTTATAAACGCTCGCCTCAGGAGCGTATACGACGGCTGGAACGTGCGTATGTTTGTTGGCGTTGTCTCAAGTCCGTGCCCTAACTCGTACCTGGCCATCTCGTTCAGGGTGCGAGTCTCAACGACGACCTGGGCTCAATAGCAAACGCGGATGCGCTCTTACTGCTCTCTGGGGACCCCGTCGCAGAAGATGAGCCTGTCCGAAAGGGTGCGGCGTTTCAGGTGAGTCAGCGGGGCAGACGGCGCGGTAGCTGACTCAGTGCTGTCCCGCACAGACCTGGCTGCTGGGCTACGAGTTTCCCTCGACTTTTTTGCTTTTCGATAAGAAAAAACTGTTCGTGCTTTGTTCGGCAAGCAAAGGTACGCGCCTCGACTTTTGTCGCGCGTCGACGTCCCAACGCGTGTTTGTTTTTCCAGCTAAAGTTCTACAACAAATAAAAGACGGGAATCCGCCTGTCCCGATCGAAATCTTTGTCCAAGCCAAGGCGAAGGAACAGCCGACGGACGCCATCTCCAAGTTCATCGAGGTCTACTCCAAGTACACGCGCGTCGCCACGCTCGTTAAAGAAACATACCAGGGAAAATTGATCAGCGAATGGAATCAAGGCACGGACAAGCTGGCAAGTAAGCCTGAACAGGCTGATATGGCTCCGGCATTATCAACTATGATGGCCGTCAAGGACGAAGACGAACTAGTAAGATTACCCTTGGATATGTGATGGTTTCGCATTCTCATGTCCTGACAGAAAATTATCCGCACGGCTGCAAACCTGACATCGACGCTGCTTGTTCACCACATCGTGCTCAAGCTCGAGACGATACTGGACAAGGAAGCCAAGATCACGCATGAACAATTCGCTGGACAAATCGAGTCGCGAATAGGAACAGGGGATGGCGAAGGTGCAAAGGGTCCCGATATGAAGGTGTGGAGCAAGGGACGGGGGCTCAGCGACGTGCGTTTCCGTTTTGTTACTTCATTTTATTCAGTGTACATGAGATTCCGTCCAGGTTGATTGGGGAGCGACTGAGTTTTGTTACACCCCGATCATCCAATCTCGTTCCACGAGTACCGGCTACGACCTCCGCTCTACTGCTGAATCGTCGACAGACCCCATAGCTCACAAGGGTGTGTTCCTAATCGCTGTTGGGCTACGTTACAAGAGCTACTGCGCAAACCTCGGACGTAGTATTATCGTTGATCCCTCAAAGGTCAGTATGAATCTGTGTCATGCTTGCAGCTACGTTTGACTGCGCCGCAGGAGCAAGAAGAAATCTACAATCTCTTGGTTTCTCTACAGTCCGAGGTCGTACGAGAAATGAAAGATGGAAAAACGTTGCGCGACGTGTATCAATTCGCCGTGGAGTACGTTCGGGAGAAGAAGCCAGATCTGGAGAAAAACTTTGTCAAGAACCTGGGTTCAGGAGTACGTTCATTTCGATTCTCTGCAGGAACATGTTGACCTGGCTGTAGATCGGTATTGAATTTAGGGACTCGGCGTATCTTCTGTCACCGAAGAACGGACGTCATCTCAAGACGAACATGGTGTTCAATTTGACGCTGGGCTTTTCCGATCTCGTGGACGAATCTGGAAAGAAGTGGGTTTTCTCATTATTTTGGACGGTCATGATGTGACATGTTCTGAAGGTATGCGTTGCACCTTGTCGATACTGTCCGAGTCGGTCCCGACAAGACGACGTTCCTCACTGACGGCGTCAAATCTCTGAAAGAAACGCTATTCTTCCTCAACCCAGTCGACGAAGAGGGAGAAAAGCCATCGAAAGTCACCAAGGCACCTCCCACAAAACCTCTCGTCAACGGCTCGCCTGTGAAAAACAAGACCGTCGCTGGAAAAGTATTGCGCAATAAGACGCGGAGTGCTGCTCAAGAAGAAGTACTGCAAACGACGGCGGCAAAAATTAAGGAACATCAAGCAGAATTGCATGCCAACTTGCAAACCGCTGGACTTGCCAAGTACTCGGAAGAAGGTGGTGGACTTGGCGAGAAGGAGGGCAAAGGGTGGAAACGGTTCCTAAGTTACAAGGGTGAGGGTGCGCTACCAAAGGAGGCAGAAACATTGCGAGTGAGTGATTGGACGTCTAACATTCTTTGCATGGTTTTCTTGAGCCGATTTCAAAGATTTTCGTCGACCGCAAAGCCCAAACGATCATCCTGCCTATGCATGGATTTGCTGTTCCGTTCCACATCAACACCATCAAAAACGTTAGCAAAAACGACGAGGGTGACTATACCTACCTCCGCATCAATTTCCAGACGCCTGGTCAGCTTGCCGGAAAGAAGGACGAGACTGTATGCGTGCCGTTACTTCGATGTTACAACGTGCTAATGTTTCATTTGATATCTAGCCCTTTGAGGATCCTGATTCAACCTTCGTCCGCTCCGTCACGTACCGTTCGTTGGAAGGCCACCGCTTCGACCAAATCTCGAAGCAGATTACAGATCTGAAGAAGGAGGTCAACAAGCGGGAGCAACAAAAGAAGGAGATGGCAGATGTCATCGAGCAAGATGTTCTGGTGGAGCTGAAGGGCAGGAGACCTCATAAGCTCCCTGAAGTGTTTGTGCGTCCTGCTCTCGACGGAAAGCGATTACCAGGCGAGGTCGAAATTCACCAAAATGGTTTGCGATATCAGTCGCCGATGGGTTCTCAGAAGATTGGTAGGCTGATACCAGACGGGTTGGGCACAGACCGACTGATTTTATTGGTTAGACGTGTTATTCAGCAATATCAAGCACTTGTTCTTCCAGCCATGCGACAAGGAGCTGTTGGTGATCGTCCATATTCATCTCAAGGCACCGATGATGATTGGGAAGAAAAAGGCCCACGTAAGTGGGAAGCGCGTCTTTTTCTACATCTGAATCTCATTGGACATCTAGGATGTCCAATTCTTCCGGGAGGCTTCCGATGTCCAGTTTGATGAAACGGGAAACCGAAAACGGAAGCATCGTTACGGAGACGAAGATGAGATCGAGATGGAACAGCAGGAACGGAGACGGAGGCAAGCACTGAACAAGGAATTTAAACTCTTTGCGGAGCGCGTCGCCGAGGCTGCCTCAACTTCAGTATGTTGGACCGACTTTCATCCTACCGGACACTGACAGAATTATAAACAGACTGGAGAAACGGCCGAAGTTGACATTCCTTTCCGTGAGCTATCTTTTGAAGGGGTACCTTTCCGAACCAACGCTCGGCTGCAACCTACCACCGAATGTCTCGTCCACCTCATTGAGCCTCCTTTCCTTGTCGTCACCCTCAACGAGATCGAGATTGCGTCACTGGAACGTGTCCAATTCTCACTGAAACAGTTTGATCTCGTCTTTATTTTCAAAGACTTTACAAAAACGCCTCTTCATATCAATTCGATACCGAGCGCTCAACTGGACGACGTCAAAAACTGGCTCGAGTACGCAACAATCTTTTACATTTTGGTATACTAATCACAACGTACGATGCTTGTAGCTCCGTCGACATTCCGTTGAGCGAGGGTCCCGTCAACTTGAACTGGGGGCCAATCATGAAGACGATCAACGAGAGCCCGTACGATTTCTTCCAACAGGGTGGTTGGAGCTTCCTCGGCGGTGCTGGTCCAGAGGTAACGGTTCCCCAGTTATTCCCCTAGATCGTTTCTCGTGCTGAGTATCCGTGCCTGCAGAGCGAAGCCGAGGAGGAGTCCGATACCGAATCCGAGTTTGAGGCGGATCCTGAGGACCTCGTCTCGGAAGTGAGCAGCAACGAGGAGAGCGATTATGATGGCGATGATGCGAGCGAGGACTCCGGGAGCGGATCGTTTGACGACGTGAGCGACGATGGGGACGATTGGGACGAGCTGGAGCGCAAGGCTGCTAAATGTACGTGTTCTCCTTGTATATGTTCTCTTGTGTCGACTAACGCGGTTGCAGCGGACTCGAAACGGGCGGAGGCTGCCAAAGCGCGTGGCGAGTCGGACGATTCGGACGACGATAGACCGAAGAAGAAGAAAGGGGCTGCCAAAGGCAAGGCGAACGGGAAGCGATGAACGACATGTTGCGTGGTATTTCTGTCTTGTTTTGTTTTTTGTTCTCTGTAATATTATTAGCATGTTTTTTCTTTTCCTTCCTCGTTTGACCGGTCAGTTCAGGGGGAAAGGTCTATAACCTGCAACCCGGTATTCAAGTCCCTGATCGTTGTCAATATCACTTCTCCCTGCAAACTCTTCCAGGAGTATGTGGCACTGGTCTCGTTGGTCACGTGCCTGGCGATCAATGCGCACTCGACCATGCATGGCCATACCCATCAGAGCCGGGCTCCCGAAATGGGTACTTTAAAAGTAAGATGTCATGCCAACGTTTATATTGTCCCCGCGGGACGGTGATGCTTCCTCCCATTACGTGACCATCGTAGAGTGGAAGCATGAGGGCAACGACCCTTCAGCCTTTAGGAGACCTGGTTTTCATTGCCACATACCTGGGTTGCTGCGTCCACACAAGTGCGTACATGCGATTCGCGACTTAATAATTCGTATATCCAGTTACTATGCAAATCAGACATGGAAACTGCGAAAATGCATGAGGAAGGTAGCGAGTCGAGTGACAACTTTGCAAGAAATATACAGTTCCGTGGATCATCGTCACTGTTCCCATGTCTTTTTGGTCTTTCCGGAAGGGCCATATCGGGACGGAGAAGACTAACCAGACGCCTCCTGACATGGCAGCGGGAGTGGATCGAAAGGCAAGTAAGTCGGATCTCTTGTGGACTTGCGACCAGAGTGCAGACCAGTTTCAAAATAGGGCTTCTGACTAATCTAATCTACGGTGCTCTTACGTCAGCTACGGTCAAAAAGTAGAACTACGCCTACTCCCACGGTTATTGGGCAGAAACCATCGTGCTCGACAAACGAATGACGTGAGGCAGAAATTAAATACACAACTTTAGGAACCAACTCACAGATTCAAATTTAGACCTTTTACTATTACAGACGATGCTCGTGAATTTTTCTACCCGGGTCGGAAGATTTCGCTGAAGCCCCTGAGTGGCCCTGAAGTCAGCTACACCGTCCGCAGGCTTTCGACCCCTGTCACAAAGGGCATCGTCCTGCTCGCCAAACCATACGCGGAAAAAGACGCTACGGAAGTGGTAATCAAAATATTCGATCCTCGCTACCTAGATGATAGGATCGACCCGAGACCGTCACCTTCACGCCCATCGTTCCCATGGTGTCTCGTTAACGAAAAAGCAGCTGTAATGGCTCGCTCCGTAAACGCAAGACTCTCTGACATGCAATTGAGGGACGTTCTCTACTCCGTGGATGTCACGGATCTGAATGAAGAAGCTCTGGGCATGTATTGTTCCCTGAGAGAGGAGCTATACCACCGCACCATGACTCGGTTTTACGAGTCGGAGGTCACTGCGTATGAGCGCTTGAAAGACTTTCAAGGCACTGTGATCCCGCGCTTCATCTTGGCAGGTCATTTCCTACCACTCGACAAACGCGCCATTCAACTTCCCGCTGTTATCCTCGAATATGTACCTTCCGTTAGCCTTCGTGACGTCTCTCCCATTGCAATCACCCCTGCCATCTCCGCGCAAGTGGTCTTGGCCGTCGAAAGCTTCCCTTCGCGTGGCGTTATCCACAACGATCTCACGTCGAGCAGCATACATTTCACGCCACCGGAAAAGCCTGAATGGGCAGTTCTGATAGATTTTGGGTGCGCCGTGATCCGAATGGAGGCTCATACCGAGGAGTGTTGGAGGTATACGGCTGAGTCGGATGTACGGTGGGTCAAACAGCTACTGGAGGGCAGGCAGGATGAAACTCTCGGTGCTGACTGCGCTAGACCATTTGCCCGATTGTGAATTCTCTGTCGAAGTTATGCAACCCAAATTTCGTATTCAACTTACAAATATTACCTTTTGTAATCAACTAGAATAACCCCTGAGTTAGACTGAAGTGTTGTGCATTGTTGCTGGTCTTCATGGGCTGAGCTTTTCTTGGTTCCCACTCTGGAGGTCACCTCTATGAGGTCACCAAGGACAATATGGTGAGCGACCATTCATATCGTCAATCTCCATAAACATCGGTACGGTGCTTAGGAAATCGACCATGGAACCAAGACCGCAGTGAGCGCCTTCGAGGATAGCCGAACACAATCAATTCAGAATGTGTAAACACTCTCCTTCTGCTCAGTATTACAGGAAATACCGGTTCTTGCCCCTGGCATCTGCATACCTGTCCGGTCTCGGTGGCTTGCCATAGATAGGCTCCTTCGTCTCTGAGTAATATTGATCATCTCGAACTCCGGCGTGGGGACTCGGGGACTTACTGAGAAGATCGCTATAGATTCTAGAAACGGCCGGGTTCCATTCACCCCTCCACATGTGTATGCCACCACCCGAGGAAGGACTGAGATCATGTTTGGCCATAAACTCCCTTACTGAAAACCCAAGGCGTTCATCGTTTTCGATAACTGGTACATCGATGTGCGATTTCTGAGGGAGTAACAGAATCGTGTAGCGATGATATGGGGTGCCTTTCTGAGGGTGCGGGGGTATGTACTTTGTGTGGGAGTTTGCGTTTATGATCTGCGAAGGGGACGTCGCCGACAAGGGGATGTTGGGTCTGAAAGAGAAAAAGAGTGGTTGTAGTATCAGATGAACGCGAAATGATTGTGCACGTACTGTAGCCAGTGAAGGAAGGGCTGGTAAGTGCTGTTCGCCTCGTCAGGTACATCTATGTCCATCAAATTAGACAATGGTTATATCAATTTTGGTGCCATGTTACCCGGATCTACCATAATCAAGGTATATAAACGTTCGTCTGTGTGAAACACATCTTTGTGGAGCATGGGCGGTTCGACAGTCTTGTTTAGATTTAGAAAATCATAAATCCCGAAGAGAAGCGTACAGGCTCACTTGATCTGGAAGCAAATAAATCCCCGGTTCCACGAATTTGTGTTTTGGTGCGGTCGAAGTCTTAGTCTGGAGCAACGGGAAGGAGACACGCAAGTCAAACGACGGGTGAAAGTCGGAAACCACGTCGGGTACGACGTGCATCTGGTGAACGCGTTCCATCTGGGGAAGCCAATGAGCCTGAATCAGGAGCAGCATCAAACGTCGCACCAAGAGGTCGAGTGCACCTTCCTTCCTCCAGCGCTGTTCGATAATGTGTCTATCCACCGCTTTTGACATGTCCGCTGAAAGAAGTGTCAGAACCCGCTAACATGCAGAGACTGGAAGCCATTCACGCACCCATCCCATTTGCACATTTCCACTGAACCTCAGGAAAGTTGATCTCGCTTTGAATCTCGAGATAGCTGAGCTTTTCCTCCAGTTCTTGAATTGCCACCAAGTCTGGCCTGGGTGCTTGCTTGGCGGCCTGCAACGACGCCCGAACGTGTTGCATCTCTGCCTTGAGTGCCTCCGAGTCTGCTTTGATGAACTTGAGGGCTTCGTCGAATGCGGGGAGGACTCCATATGCGAGCGGTCGTTTCCATTCGCGTGGTTGTTCCAGCGAAATTTTTGGACGGCGCGGTTTGACTGGACGCGTGCGTCGTTTTTTGAGCGATGTGTCCTCGGGAACGGACGCGATCGGGGAAGCCGCGCGTACCGTGGAAGTCGTACTAACGAGCCTTGTCGAATGGGTTTGCAGTCTCCGGAGTGCCAACATGACGAACACAAGAAACCTACCAAAAAAGGATTCTAGTGTTTGTACAACCATTACTATACACTACACTTCGTCTCGAGCTTCGATGAGACTGAGAACCTTGAAGCTAATTTTATAAGCCACCACTGTAAAGTCATTCCTGTCTAGTAGTGCTAGCCCCCATGGCACCGTACGTCTCAGTTACTCTGTGCCCTCGCAGGGTCCTATCTTCACTACGGCCATACGTCTGCCGATCATCTTCATACACTATTGAACACATCCACGAAACGACATATCCATCGCTCGATAGGGTACAGTATACTTACAAAGCGTAAGCTCCTCGAGTGTGCGTCCCGACGTCTCGGGAAACATGAGGTATATGAACACGACTTGAAAGGCATTCCACACACAGTAACTAACAGCCTTCAGGACACGACCGTTTTTCTTCGTAAAATCCCACTTACATGGTATTCCATCTCCACCCTGTCGCAACCAGCTCGTTAGATAATAATTTAAACAAATAAGTAAATGAGCCTACCCATGGCGTAGATACCAATAGGATCCACGAGCTGGGTGAAGAATGACGCTGTACGGGACGACCACACGAAGATTGCGATCCCTTTCGCTCGAACATGGAACGGGAAAAGCTCCACCAAGTAAGCTATTTCCATCGCGGTCCGTCCTGTCAAGAGGGTCGTTCGAAAAGTATCAATAGCAATACTTACGATAAACCAAAGAGGTAAGCCCCACATTGTAAACCGGGCTGTACAAGAAGGTGAGGCTAGAATGCGAGAGTAAGAAAACACGAAATCTATAGTGATCTTAAAATACTCACAAGAGTACTATTTGAGAAAATAAATATCTTGTCATGGGTGAGGGAATATCCCAAGTTAGCCACTGTCCAAGCAACAAACACGACGAACACGGAAATAGAACATGCCTTCAAATGTGTCAGAACAGTATTAGTCTGAATTTGCATACCAAATATGTCGTTCGTCGAGGGTATTGAGGTACCACTAACGAAAGGGCAGTGCCATTTATAAGAGCCCAAGTATATCTATCGAAGTTGATGGCTTGCTTCGTCCAGTGATCGTAGATACCAATGTTTTCCAGAATCGGGGAGAGGAAATATCTACCTATGTAATGAGCAGACAGTTGAACGATTAACGAAAAACCTGACGCAATCAGACCAACCCCACACCACTCGGTAAACAACCCAAGGAAGGTTGCAATAGTAACGCGCCTTCGCATCCCCGGAGACGAGAGAATCTGCTTCTGGTTCATCTGAGCAATCTTTAATTCTTCTTCTAGCGTCTGTTCTATCTGAGTATACTCTGCATTTGCCGAAGGTGGATTTTCGTCCCCTTCACCATGATATTTTATCAGAATTGCATGTGCTTCATGTCCTCTTCCTTTTGATACAAGCCAACGAGGAGATTCTGGGAGGAACCAAATGAAGAGGAATTGAAGGAGACTGGGCACTGCTTGGAGAAAGGAAGGGAGTCTCCATGCCCAATCATTCGTTATAATAAACGTCCAAAAAGTCACCGCAGCAGCAGCTGCACCGCCTAGGGTGGATCAGCTCAAATTTCCTCGCTGGAATTACCGAGAAAGTAACTGGTATTAAGGAGTGATCCCATAACCACTCGCTCCTTTGGATGTGAGAGTTCTTCACACGGGCTTAACCACCGGTTGGCTACGTAAAATGACTCATAACATACCTCTAACCAAAGAAGTTGCTGAGATAGTGGAAAAAGCATTGGCAAACCCAAGGATAAAACGAGCAACGATGAACATGGTGACTATGCAGTTTAATGTAAGAAGGCTCTCGAGAAGCGACGAGCATAGAATACTCACAATTCAATGCAGACCCTTGAAGACTACAGCCAATTATCGAGGTGATACTTGCGAGCAGGATTGGGTATCGCCTTCCATTTCTATCGGCAAAAGAGGAAGCAAACGGAATAGCAGCAATGCTGCCCAGAGAATACATAGAAACCATAATACCCAACGAAGTGGAATGAGGATATCCGAAGTCTATCGCCCTGGTCGATACTTGTGGCATGGATTAGATGGCCACATACACTCAAGCCACGATGGTATAGCTTGCAGCCCGTTAACCATGGACACTTCGAATCTTTATCCGTATCAATAATTTTTATTAAACAAACATCAGTGTATACTTGCCCAACCGCTGTCCCCCCACCAATGCAAGTCATAACCATCAAGAGATACAAGAAACGAAGGTTGGGTTTGCTGTACCACGGGATTGGGTCTTGTTTGGCGAGACGAGACACGATTGCACCGTTGCTCTCTAGTTGAATGTATCCGTTCCGTCTAGCGCTTATGGAGTCGCTCGTTGTAACGTCGGTGTTCGTTATCGATTGGTGGGGTGCATTCTAGATGGTGAATTCATTGTAAATTGTATCAGCCCTATCGGTCAGTTACTATCTTTCTCTCATGTTTGATCTGGTAATGCCAATTACATGTCACATTTCCTATTTTGGATGAATATTCGGGCTTTCATTTGGTCAATGACAACAATGATGTTGTGTGGGTCCAACTGCTACCACGCAGGGATGCCTCCCATGCTACTGTGTGCTGCTTGAAATGGAGCGCGGTTGGCGCTGGCTCTGAAGGGTCGCAGGACGTTTCGGACGTTTCGCGTGACTCATGATCACTACAATATTTGGATGACGTCTCGTGACACAAGCGTCGCGAGAATCTCCGGGACTCGTGCCGTCGATTTGCTTATGGTCACAATCAAATTTGTCTGACTTGGCAACGGTGCACGCACCCGATCCAACCAATGTTTTTGTTACGGAATGCCCGGTGAAGACCTGAAGACCCAGTTATTTCCATGACTGTTGCGTCCGGGATATTTGATGTGGCATGTAAGGTCCTACTCGAGGTAGCAACGCTGCCTCGATGAGACCCCACAATCCAACGCATACAGAGTCCACCCCCCGGTATTACTGTAAATGAAGCTCAGGTTGAAGTCATGGAACGCAATCATGATGCGTAGAGGGGTGGATCGTTGTAGTAACGCTCTCAATTCTAGGTCCAGGCATACGAGATCGGCCACATACACGGTAATACGCTAGAGGATTTACATAGGAGAGTTCACATTCCTACATGGATGAATGGAAGCCATTCGGCAAACGACACGCCACTATCCCGAAGACGTCCAACAGTGTCCTGTAGCGTTCGCGCAGCCTCCAGATAGTCCGGCCGTGCACCGTCCCGAAAGAGCTGCTCGTACACGCCCTTGGCCACCACGGGCGCGAGTCGATCACTGATCGACCACATCGTGCCCACGACCCCGCCATACCCCGCAAACAGCATCCCGGCAGCGATATGAATGGCCTCGTCCGAGAGCATCGCATCGCCCCTCGCCGTCTGACACGCAGAGAGGAAGGCGAGTCCACCACGGGGTCGCGACAATGCAATGATATCCAACAGCTTCAAGCGGCGTTCGTCAGCGAGACAAAGCCCACTGTCGGCAGGACTAGTGGCATCTTGGACTCCATGACACGCGAAATGGACCCAGTCTGCCACTTTCATCAGATCAATGACTTCCTCGACAGTACCCTCGGTGGACTCCAAGAGAGTGATTTGGGCCGCTTGAGAGTTGCGGAGTACAGTTTTGATGTGCCTCAGCTCAGCATCCACACCTGGGAGCGGAGATAAGCCATCTGTTGATGGTTGACGGACAGCGAGGAAGCGAAGGTTGCTTTTGGATGTAGGATTGAGTGAGGGCGAGGGCGAAAGAATGCTGACGGTAGGGACATAAGACGAGATGACAAAATCATATACTTTATGGCCAGGCTGCGAATATTGCGTGTGATAAAAGCCAGCTGCATGGATCGGAAGGAACGTAAATGGCCCAGTTGGACACCAAAAAATGCGTGACAGGTGCCCGGGATTCTGTTAGAAGAAATAAGTTGTATGCTGATGCCAAAGGACAGTATCACTTGCAGTAAAAGCCAGAGTGTCCAGGACGGGTTTGACAGCGCATTTCCACAGTGCGGACAAGATAGATTCCCACTGGCTATCATACTTTTGCAGAGCATGTCCTGCCCTCTCACCAGGGAATACAGTGGAGGTTTGGCGAACGTGACTCCTCATGAAACCCTGAAGAGTCTTCATTTGCCCAAGACTGGAATGGAGAAGCGGGACATGAATTACACCTTCCACGTCCGCAAGAACGATCAACGCATCGCATCGACTCTCCGCAGCGTTGAGAATGACCACCGGTCCGGACTGTGCTGAAGCACGGAGCTGAGAATATTCTTTGAAGAGAAGGAATCGTTCGAAACCAGGCAACCTTCGGATTTCTTGTAATAGTTTATCTCGGTTGATGGCGAGCGCGCGGTGATTGGCGGCCTCTTGCGCCAATGATTCTGCAGCTCGATGCTCTCCGCCCTGAGTCAGCAGTGACGGTCCTGAGGACCAAAATTTTTCGCGAGCAACACCAGCTTGCTCCAACTCAGCCGACAGTTGTCGTAGTCGAAGGGCATGAGAGGGATGGACGGCATATAGTTCGTCATACAAGTTGCGAAGTTGAAAGAGCTCACCCCAAACGATCGAGCGTCCTCGTTCAAGCCACTCGACCGCCGTCTCGGGAAGTCCCGCATCTAGGGCCGCTGCTGCCGCTTCCCGAACCACATCAGCACCTTTCATGAGTTCGCGGTAGCGATCTTTCAGCGATAGACCAATCCAAGCAAGCTGTGGAAGGATGGCAATGGCAGAAGAATATGCATGGAGGAGAGAATGATGCTGTGAAGTGCGAGCACATGAAATCCATTGTAATGACGCATGAAATCGAGTGGAAGGGGGACCTGTAGGGGCAGAAGCCGAGTGCGAATAGAGTGAAATCGCTAGCTCAATATCACTTGGTTCGCAAAAGTGCTCGAAACGTGCCTTGAATGACTGGGCGAGACCATTCAAAAACAAAGTTCTGTCAGGGTGGTCCTCGGGAACGGAATCAACGGCATTCCTAAAATTCAAAATCGCTTGTTCAATGTCACTGAGCTCTCTCGTGCTCTCGAAAACAGTGAGAAAGGCATGGCCAAGGTTGTTGAGACAGACAGGTTTGTGCGGGTGGTCATCTGGGGTAAGAGCGAGAGCATTCCGCTGCTTCAATATCCCTTGCTCGAGATCACCTTGATCCCCAAGACGCCGGAAGCGAGTGAGGGTGGTGATCCCAAGATTGCATAACAACGCAGGTTTGTCAGCGTGATCATCAGGAGTGATGTTGGCTGCTTCCTCTTGCCTTGAAATCGCCTGCTCGAGGTCATCAAGTTGTTCGAGACGTTCGAAGCGTGCAAACAAGACATTTCCAAGGTGATGCAGACAAGTAGGTTTGCCGGGGTGTCCATCAGGTGTGATATCCACGGCTTGCTTGAATATTATAATCGCTTGCTCGAGGTCACCGAGCTCGCCGAGGCGTCTGAAACGAATGAGAAAGGAAGAACCAAGATTACTCAGCCATCCAGGTTTCCTAGGGTGGCCATCAGGCGTGAGATTAACTGCCTCCCTTTGCCCTGAAATAGCTTGTTCGAGGTCACCTAGCTCCCCAAGGCGCAGAAAGCGAATAATGAACGAGCTGCATAAATTGTTCAGCGTAGTAGATTTATTGGGGTGATTGTCCGGGGTAAGTTCAGCAGCCTTTTGTTGCAGTGAAATTGCCTTCTCAAGGTCTTCAAGATCCCCTGTGCGATTAAAGCGGGTGAGCAAGGAGTTTCCGAGGTTGTTAAGAAAAAGAATCTTGTCAGAATGATCATCGGGCGTCCAGTCAACAGCATAACATGCTCTCAAGATTGCTTGTTCAAGGTCAGCAAGCACACCAAGGCGGTCAAAGCGAGTTCTGAAGCAGTCCCCAAGGTTGCTGAAAAGCATTGGTTTGCGAGGGTGTTCATCAGCGGTGAGATCAATGCCACGTCCCAGCGTAGTAATCGCTTGCTCAAGATCGTCGAGCTTCCCAAGCCGCTGAAAGCGGGAGAGGAAACAGTTTGCAAGGTTGGCCAAGAAGTCGGGTTGACGGAAATCACCATCAGGGACGAGGCCTATGGCCTCTGTTAACTTGTGAATGGCGTTATCGAGGTCACCAAGATCCCCGAGACGCTCAAAACGTGCGAGGAAGGCGTTACCGAGGTTGTTCAGACAGTTAAGTTTTTGTGAATGACCATCCGGGGTGAGAGCAAGAGCATCCCTCTGGACAGAGATTACTCTCTCAAGGTCCTCGAGATCCCCAAGACGTTCGAAACGAGTGAGGAAGGTGATAGCAAAGTTGTTAAGCCAAAGAAGCTTATCAGGATGACCATCAGGAGTAAGGTCAATGGTGTTCTTGAATCTTATATTCGCTTGTTCGAGATCAGTGAGCTCTCCATTACGCCGGAAACGGGCGAGGAAGAGGCTGGCAAGGTTATTTAACCAATCAGCTTTCTTGGGATAATCATCTGGAGTAAGATTGACAGCTTCCTCCTGCCTCATAATTGCTTGTTCCAAGTCGTTGAGTTCCCCGAGGCGCTCGAAACGCACGAAGAAAATGTTCCCAAGGTTGCTCAGAAAAAGAGGCCTGCGAGAGTGACCGTGAGGGCTGAGCTCAACAGCTTCCCTGATCCTCGAGAACGCTTGTTCGAGGTCGCTGATATCCCCTAGACGCTCGAAACGAGCTCTGAAACAGTTTCCCAAGTTACTAAGACTGTTCGGCCTGTCGGGGTGCCCATCAGGAGTAATGTCTACGGCAGTCCTTAGCCTTGAAATAGCTTGCTCAAGATCATCGAACTCCCCGAGACGCTCGAACCGAGCAAATAAGGCATTCCCGAGGTTATTTAAGTGATCAATTTGGTAGGGGTTGCTATCAGGGGTTAGGGTAACAGCACCCTCGAACTTGGAAATTGCTTGTTGGAGGTCCTCAAGCTCCCCGAAGCGCGCGAAACGAACAGCAAGGCAGTTCCCGAGGTTGTTCAGCCATGCAGGTTTAGTAGGGTGACCGTCAGGAGTAAGGTTAATGGCCTCATTAGACTTTGAAATCGCCTGCTCAAGGTCACTGAGTTCCCCGAGACGCTCAAAACGAGTAAACAGGGAATGGCCAAGGCTGCTGAGACACATGGGTCTGTGTGGGTGATGATCAGGTGCAAGGCCAACAGCGGACCAAAGCTTCGAAATTGCCTGCTCAAGGTGGTTGAGATCCCCGAGGTGTTCGAAGCGGAGGAGAAGAGCGCGAGCAAGGTTGTTCAAAAAGGATGGTTTGTTGGGATGATCATCAGGAATAAGATTAGCAGCGTCCATGGACATAGAGATGGCCTGTTCGAGATCATTGGGGTCACCGAGGTACTCGAAACGAATGACGAAAGAGTTCCCGAGATTGTTCAGACAAGCAGGCTTCTGAGGGTGACCATCGGGGATCAGATCGACTGCTTCACGCTGCTTTGAAATGGACTGTTCAAGGTCGCATACCTCCCCGAGGCACTCGAAACGTGCTCTGAAGCAGGCTCCGAGGCTATGAAGACATTGAAGCCGGTGTGGGTGGCCGCCAGACGTAAGGTCGACAGCCTTCCCTAACGTAGAAACCGCTTGGTTGAGGTCGTTCAACTCCTCGAGATGCCCAAAACGAGCTCTCAAGCAGTTCCCAAGATTGTTCAGATAAGCAGGTTTGTTGGGGTGATCATCGCGGGTAAGGCCAATGGCACGACCATGCATGGATATCGCTTGATCAAGATCGCTCAGATCTCTAACTCGTTCGAAACGACTGAAAAAAGCGTTTCCCAGGTTGCTCAGATATGCGGGTTTGAGAGGATCACCGTCAAGAGCAAGGTCTACGGCATTCATGGTCCTCAAAATCGCTTGGTCGAGGTCGCTGAGCTCGCCGAAGCGTTCAAAACGAGTGAGGAACGCACTGCCGAGCTTGCTGAGACGGCCGGATTTGTCACGAACGCAACTATCAGGAGTCAGGTCTACAGCCTCAGTCAACTTCGAAATCGCTTGTTCGATGTCATGGAGTTCCCCGAAATTATCGAATCTACGCAACAGCGCAACACCGAAATTCGTTGATGCTACAATGTACCGTGGATGCTGGTCTGAAGTCTGCTTAAGGCCTGCCTCCAACAGAGAGATTGCCTGTTGAAGATTGTCTAAAGTCGGGTGTGATTCGAAGCGGTGCAACAACTGAGTACCCAAAGTCAATGGATCTTTGCCTATTGTGCTCGATGTCGATTCCTGTTGCATGGATAGTTTAGGATCTGCCTGAACAGGCCTTGCTTTACGTCCTGAATGCAACTGGAGTACGGAGATGGCAGCTCGACTTTCGTAACTATCCACAGGACTGAGGTCCATTGCTTCACGCAGTAATGCCTCTGCCTGTGTTGCGTCGATTTCATCTCCTCGTTTCTTGAATAGCGAAAAAAGCACGGTAGCAAGTTGGATCAATGTAGAAGGTCGGTCAGGATGACCCACAGGACGAGCAGAGAGTGCGTCGCGATATAAAGAGAGGGGGGTGCGAAAGGAAGTGTCGGTACCGTTGATCTGGCAAAGCATGAATTTTGCCATCGCCAAGTTCGACTGCGCAGCAGCACGACAAGAATGATCTAGGGTGCAAATCTCGAGAGCACGTTCGAATTGTTCAATTGAACGTTCAAGGTCTCGTTTATTCCCGTGCTTCCGGTAACATGACAAGGCGCTGTGACCTTCGTCTGTCGCGTCCTCGAGCTTCCCTTGGGTTGACTATGACACAAAATTATTAAGAGGGTATTGACACAATCGCCTGCTTACACTATGGGGGTCTGGGGTTCTAGATTCGGGCGGATCAATGGCTTGATTCCTGCACCGAGCGATGGTCACCAAAAGGGATGAACGTGGGGATACGACATCATCCCCTCCATTGGGGATGATGAATGCTGCCATCGACTGAGTGAGTAGATCCGTCTATTAAAGTGTCTTACTCACGAAGATTTTGTCTACTGTATTCTATGAGGTCTTTCACTGTAGTCGCAAACTCTCGCAGCAGCTCCCCTTTACCGACTGTGGGCTGAAACTCAAAGGAGGCACGAATCTGGATATGAATGGTGGCATTCGTATCGGACGGACTGTGAAATATTTCAAAGGTGGTCCGAGAAAAGAGAGATGTCTTACATGGGAATCGATCCACCCCATTCGACGACATCGTCATTCACTGACACACGCCTACTCTCGGTCCTCCATTCAAGGCCACTATGCTGAACTATAGTGTAAAAGCCAGCGGGGATCCGTTCAAGGTCAACAGAAATATTTGTTACGCGAATACCTGCTTGTCGTCAGCTCGCAAACAGAGAGGAAGGGGAATGAGGTCTGTACTTGTCATGACCTTCTCTATGTAATCATCGATGAGTGCCGCGGTGCCTGGGGACAATGATGAAGGCACATCCCGTAGCTGTTCCAACTTGGTATTTGAGTCGGGGGCTGGCATTTGGCCCTATCGCCAGGTAATAAGGTGAATAGACGGTACAATAAAAAACCAGGGAATGGAAACCCACGATCGAAGAATCAGACATCATAGAGACAAGTGGTGGCACATTTTCGTTCGAGTTGCTCTCCATTGTCTAGAATGAGAATGGAGAGCGCCAAGAGCGCTTCCTTCACTCGTGTAGGACAATTGACGCCTAGCGAGTCTATAACCAAAACATAACAAAGTTCGAATTATGTTGATATGCGATGCTCTACTCAATCCCAGCATGAACGCCAGCCGCTGTAGTTGATACGGCTCGAAGTTTTCTTCTCGTGGCAAAGACTCATGCTAGTTGGTATTAGCTGGTGTATTACTCATTGTCCGTTTCCTATTCTGGAAATAATTTATCACGTGCTTTTCAAGTCACGAGCGTGACTATCCTTCAAAGCTTCAATCTTATAGGTCACCATGTCCCGGGCACAAGATGACAGGAATCAAGAGGCCACGGTGTACTTGGTGAGGATTTTGTGCAGAATGGTGCACTTGGTGTCTAACGACGTTGGCTTTCCAGGGAAATCTTGATGAACGAGTAACGGATGCAATAGTATGGGAGCTAATGCTTCAAGCAGGCCCAGTGGGTGCGCACTTTGTCTTCGCAATATTTATGGAAAAGACGCGCTAACCCTTGTTTAGTCAATGTTCATCTCCCGAAGGACCGTGTTTCCATGGCACATCAAGGCTACGGTTTCTGTGAATTCTTGACAGAGGAAGATGCCGAGTATGCGTGCAAAATCATGAACCAGATAAAGCTATGGGGAAAGCCGATACGAGTGAACAAGGTTCGTTGCAGTTCGATTTACTCTTTGTGATGTTGACTTAACGTATGATCATAGGCCTCGTCTGATAAAAAGCAACTGGACGTCGGTGCCAACCTCTTCATTGGGAATCTGGACGATAATGTGGACGAGCGGCTTCTGTACGACACATTCAGTGCATTTGGTGTCATGGCTACTACGGCCAAGGTGCGTCGTTTTAATATCCCCCACTTGCTAGTTACTTGATCCAGCTGCATCAGATTGCTCGAGACCCAGGCTCTGGATTATCAAAAGGCTATGGCTTCGTTTCGTACACCGATTTCGAATCTTCTGATGCGGCCATCGAATCTATGAATGGTCAGTTCCTCATGAACAAGGCCATCACGGTGCAATACGCGTTCAAAAAGGACGGAAAAGGCGAGCGACACGGTACATCCGCGGAACGTCTCCTCGCTGCTCAGGCCCGAAAGAACAATGCGCTACCCGTCAGCGCACGCCCGCCCCCTGCGCCAATGACATTTGGTGCACGACCTCCCATGCCTGGCTTCCAAGGACCGTACCAGGGTCAGTTCGCAGGCGCATTGGCGCAACCGCCTCCACCGCCCGGATTCACGCCTCAGCAAACGGTGGTGCCTCAACCAATGCCTATGATGGGTGCGCCGGTCGGGATGCCTATGGGGATGCAACCGCCGCCGCCACCGCCGCCGCCAGCAAATATGGCCATGTACCCGCCTGGCGCGTTTCCTCCGCCACCACCAACTGGATTCACACCCGGAATGATGCCACCACCCGGAGGGATGGTTCCTCCCCCTCCTGTACCACAGTATTAGTGTGCATGTTCGTTAGATTAGTCGGGATTGCAACGATGAGGTGATCATCTACCCACGTGCCAACTCCAAACGACCCGGAATAGCCTTGTCGGTAATTGTGCTATGGGAATGTTGATGCAATAGACGGGTTCTCTGTTTCTCTGCAACCATGAGCCTTCAGCCCTTCGTCTCGCTCTACCAGTATGCGTTGACACCATTGGCGCCGTTCTCCTGGTTTGGCCTTCAGATCACCTCCTTGGACTTGGTCGCTGCGTTCCGCCTTTGTTACGCGCTTCGATGCCTGAGGGAGAGCTTGCGGGACGAGCATGCCAAACGACGTACGACGGACAGCAAGCTTGCTCCCCCAGAAGACCGTTCGTTTGTCAGAGACGCGTTCACCGTGCTCACTGTTGTCTACGGTGGGGAAGCCATCGCAGGTACGCCTACCCGCTCCCAGCCGATTCAACCCGTGTCCTCATGCCCGCCCCAGCCCCCCTCCTGGGTGTTCCCTGCTCATTCATGTTCTCTGGCATCGGCCCGCTGCTCTACGTCCTCACTCAGGCGTTCGTCGACATGCTCCCGTACGTGCCGCCGATGGGCTCCAGCACGGAGCTGCCGCTGTCCCTGTTGGATGGCCACACCCGCGCGATGCTCGTATGTACGCTCGTGCCGCCAGTTGTGCTCCGCAGCCCATTACCCGAGGTGGCAGATTCTCCATGGGCATTGTTGATAACATCTTTCGTGAGTGTGCTTTTTTTTTCGTTTGTGTTTATCTCGTTCATCTCTGTACAGCTCATCACCAACGGTGGCTTCTTCTTCGTCAACCTCGTCTCTTCCCTCCACCCGACCCCGCTTGCACTCACGACCCCTTTAGAACTGCAGTCCTATGGGTGGACGGCAACGGACCTGTGGAGCGCTCCGCTCATTACTGGCATTTACGCCACTCTGACGCACGCGCAGCCGTTTTGGGCCGAGTTGCACGCCGTGCTTGCGACCGCCCTAGGGGGATCGGGTGGTGTAAATGGATTTGGAGCGGCGGACAAGATTGCCCCGCTCGATCCCGAGACGGCGCGTTCGGCGTGTGCGTTGGTGCTCGCGGGCTTGTTTGCCGCGCGTACGGTCAAGACGTATGGTTTGACGGGCAAACGGGGTGCGTTTCCTTGTCTGGCTTCTGTGACTCGTACTGATTTTGGTTGCTCAGCTATTGCGGAGAAGATCAAGACAAACTAGACTGGGCCTCGATCGGATCTGACTGCAATGGAGTGCTTTGGAAGGATTACTGACTTGGATTACCAAATTGACGGCCACAAAGTTGGGCACATGGACATGATACCGATGAATTTAGATCATTTATTGAGATGTTACAAAGCCCCGATCACAGATGAACACGACGATTGAAAGGATAAAAAAATGAGAGAAGAACAAGCTGAAGTAATACAGTGGAACATATCATTGTTGGTACTGGTATTATATGGTAATAGACAGGTATGCGGCAATGAGATGGATGAACAAAAGAGAATAATAGAGTCAGTTTGGAATAGCGGAGAGACTACGTACTTAGTAAGAAAGACATCTAAGATGTTAAAACGCAAGTGGAGACAACATAGATGACACGATCGTCGAGTTTTCCGGATTTCGTTCGCTGTATACATTCAGATGAGTACCTTGTCCTGCTCTCTCCACGAAGACAAAGGCATCATCAGCAAAGGAAATAATGTGCCTGTCCCATTTGTAGTAGCAAAACCGGACACATGGGATTTGTGGACAAGTAACGAATGGGTGTTCGAGTCCGCCGAAGGCATGAGGAGCAGGGCAGTACACGAGTTGTCGAGTCGCGGGAGGAACACAGGCCCAAGCGAAGGGGCTAATGCTTGGTCCATCCATTAATTGTAACACATACACACCCAAATATTCACAGGAACTGTCTGAATCCAGAAAAACGTTGACAGCAAACTTCGATGCAACGATATGCTGAAGGAGATAGACACCATCACCGTTTCTACATGTTTCGGTGTCGACCCTAAGCTTGGGATTGATGGGTCGAAAGTTCGAGTCGACACCTCGCCGGCGAATGGTAACCCAGATGGAGTTCTTCGATAGTACGATATAAGTAAAACCATCGGTACGTTGCGTCAGATAGCCCGGTCCAACAAGATCGTGCGATCGGATGATGGAGGTATAGGACCAGGATAGATCGAGGACCAGTAGTCGCGAAGCAACCAATGGACACACTCAATGTGGCAGATAGGATAACGGCGTGAATGATGGCCAGTAGTTGCCGGAAAACGACGCTGACTGTAGCATATGAACGATTGCTCGTCAACCTTCGCCTGTCCAGTCATAGGAGTGTTTCCACCAGTGTCCGTAAATAGCTTGAGGGATTCTTCCAAGGCCAGTGGAAAGATGGGTAAGTCACAACGCCCCGACTTGTCCGAGTCCGTTCGTTGTACGATGATCAGTACGGGATTTGGATGTGCGTATGTACTGCGAGAATAGAGGAGGCCATCCGATACGTGGATGCGATGCGCAGAAAATGACGCGTCTAAGAATCCCAGGTCGTCGCGTTCCATATTGGTGGGGATATAACATGGACTCGGAGTAGGGGAACCACCTGGGGGCAGAAATCATCAGGGCTGGGAGGAAATCCTGGCATGGTGGTCATGATCAATGAGTGGGTCGCAAAGACCGAGTCACTAGAGAATGTCCGCATGATGTAGAGAGAAAAGAGACGTTTATTCATCGGTAAGGCGGTCTGCTATTATATTGATTATCCATCAAGTGGCTCCGAGTCATTGTTCTCTCAGCAAGGCGAAGGTAAAGTGACATGTAAAGGTATCATGTAAAAAGATGCAGGAAAATAGTAACAGACCGGTGGACTAGCGGCTGTAGCGGCCCTAAACCGGGAATGCGAGATGGTTTACTCCAGCGAAGTTACTCACGAGTGCGCTGGTTCAAGACTGTCCTCTCCAGAAAATTTGGTGTCCACAGTTTCTCGTGCTGTAAAGCATGAACAAACTTGGAATAATTGTTCCATGACTGGCCAGGGAAGCAATTCCGCAGCCTGCTGGATCTGCCGAATTAGTCACAGGAGATCAGGCCATGTCGTCAGCCGCGCTCTGGGTCGCGCCACTCGCAAACCTTTTTCCTCCTCAGACGAAAGAAACTTTGTACCATTAGCAGGAACAGTATATACATGATCCGGATGCCAACAAGTTCAGGGTCCTCGAATTTCGAGTATGTGGAAAAGGAAAAAGGAAGGGTAGTAGGGGGTCTCGACAACAAGAATTGAAGAGCACCACTGAAAGCGATGCGTTGAAGCGAAATGAGGATGAGATAGAGGTGGAGGATAGTGCATCCAGTCACCAAGTGTCAATCGAATCTCGAAAGAAACCCACGCACTGCTGCCGATGATTCCAGAATCTCAGGAAGAAAAGAGAGTATTTTCATGGAAGTCGCCCCAGCCGCGAGCCTGTTCGTATGAGACTGGGGTCGTTATCGTAGATGCTCCAAGCATTCTCCGAAGTCGCGGGGTGGCCAAAAGCATAGCATGAGCAGCACCGAAGAAGGGCTTTACGGAATTTTTGACCTGGACTCACGAGAAGCGTACACCTGTGCGATGTGCGCCTCGTAAGTGGCACAGAGCAGCCCACATTCCTTAGCCTTGTAGCACTGAAAAACATACTAGGCAGCTAGTCTCGAGCTCAAGGGGGCGGTCGTTTCCGGGCTCGTCAGTTCCGATGGACGTATTGGACCTAAAGTTGCGACAACCGTGGTATCGTTAGCAAGAGTGACCTTGCTGTCTGGGCCGAGAAGGTAAAGATCCTGAAGAAAGGCTTATCAGCACTCACGCGATTAACCTCCCCAGTTCATGAAATTGGGCCTGCAAGATATTTGTGATGGGCTGTCAACAAAAGATAGAAATCATGTTAGTTGCACTGGGAAGAGTGGCCCTCAGTGAAGGCGGGCTCAGTCCTTGCGGTAATCGTAACGCAAAGGATAAGACTAAGGTGTTGATGAGATCAGAGCCCGCACCCCATGAAAAGTCAGCGCGCAGCAAGACAGACTCAAGTCGACAACGCTAAGACTCGATACGTGAAGAGAAGAAATTAGGTTTCATTCGTTTAACCACGGTTGTCCAATTCTGTAATTAACCAAAGACCTTCTTCCTGCGTTGCGGCCAGCTCCATGTCCAACGCATCCCTTTCTTTCTCCTCCTCGAGCTCTGCCTCCAGTTCCTCTTCGTCAGTCTCATCCGACATGAGCTCTTCTTCCATTTCTGTGTTTGTTCCCCGTCGTGTCCTCGTCGCCTCTTGCTCGTACGCCCGAGAAAGACACGCCAATGGGCCCATTCTCCAGACAGACAGATTCGGAGGGCAAACGAGTGGCGTGTACAGATTACGATGGAGTGAAAGATCGGGAGAATCCGCGTCGACGTCGGGACCCACATCACTACCCCCAGATCCATTTAAAGGTGGAGGTGATGATTCGGTTGATATGCCGTCGAGTGCTTCTAATGCCTTGAAATATTCCTTGTGGCTGGGATATCGCGCTCCGATGGCTTCCACGGCATGTTTAACAGCACTAACAGTGATCTTTAATAAGTGGTTAGAATATACGTGCAACTGCAGCTCCTCATAGAACGCTGGACATACTTGATCGCTCTGTCGCCATGCTCGGCTTCGTTGTTTCAGCCTTACCTCTCTCTCCCTCAACACAATCGCCCTGTGAACAACGTCTGTCACGAACATGACCATTGCGGCTTGCAGATGACGGATTAGTTGAGCATCGATAAATTGTATCGTCGCTGGTCCATCTTCATCATCTTCATCGTGCTCGAGGGATGAATATAGTCTAAGAATGTTTGTCCGTGAGCTGCAATCGAGATTAGAGCACCTAGAGCCTACCCCATCAACTTTCCCAACGCGCTCAAATTCATTAAATCCATGCCCTGCTCACGGAGATACGCCGCATCGACGCCCAGTTCGGCATACTGGGCTCTTAACTTGTACGGCAGCGTCAGTCCTCGCCGCTTTTTCTTCCGGGGCGCGTTCTTCGACGTCTCCATGCCGACGTCTGATGATTCTTCGGAACATGGGACAGAGGTTGTCACGACCGACGTTTCACTCGCCCGTGGTTTGACCCTCTTGCCTGGTTTGAGCTTTTCTATTGCCGCATCTACGATACCGTCGGATGTACCAAATTTCCCGCGAAGTAGAGCCCGTTTTCGACGCATGTAAAACCGCTTCTGGATACGACGACGCGAACGGGGCGACGACGACAGATCCGGTTGTTCAGCATTCGCAGCTGGAAGTACATTTGTAGGAGTGAACGAGAACGTAGACGGATCGCTTGGTCCGTGCTGCAGGGATACCTCGAGTGACATTGGCTGAGTGGAGGGACCGGGTAACGAGGATGAACCCTGGATCTGGGTGTGTGCAGGAGCACAACCCGCAGAAGAATTCCTGCTCGACCAACCTCCCACGAGATCTCCGGACGAGGCCAACGGAACCGGATCTATCACCGCGTGAGATGCACCGCTCGTTTCTTGCAGCGCAGTCATCCGATCTGATGGACGCGATGGTTGCATTGGCTCATCGTATGCTTGAGATGCCTTTTTATCTCCGCGCTCGGGTAGAGTCGGCGCTGTGACCAAGGCCTCTTTGCTTATGCTCCCCTCTCTCCCTGCTTCCTCGCCCTCTCTTAGAATATTATCTAAAACCAGCAGTTGGGGGAGTTCCAGGCGGGCCATCAATGCCTCGCGTTCGCGCGCAGACGTCGATGTAGATTCAGGTGACGGAGAGTAGTGATCGGGAGGAGCAGCCCCGCTTTTGACGGCTGCGAGACTCTCCGCACCAACAATCCGGGCTGCCATACATTCCTCCACGTCGATCCAGGCTTGACTAACTTCGAGCGCCGGCTCGCACAAGCCTCCGTCGTCGTCCTTCAAATTGTCCTGGCAAGAGCCCGAGTAAGAATCCGAATCGGAATAGGCCTCGACTCGCATGTTCTCGTCTTCGTCTTTGTTATCCGGTTGCATGGTCAGCCTCGTGGCGCCGTCTTCCAACGCCTCCAAGTAAGTCCATACCTCCCATTCGGACTTCGTCGGGATGCAAGCGGCTATGAGATCTGGTCTCCATTTTGAATGCACGGAAAGAGCACGGAAAAAAGCGTTGCATTCAGCGGGCGCCCAGCCAGAGAGATCGTGTGGCTCGGTGAGCCCCTTGGCGGCATCCTCTGCTTCGTTTCGCGAGACCACGCTTGGGTGCAGTTCGTTGTGCAATCCTAGACGCGCACCCGTCTCCTTTAGATGTTGGACGTAATCGGGGATGTACCCGCTCAGAACAGGAGCCATCTGGTCTTGGTTAACGTGTGTAAGCGGAAAATAATATTAGTGTGATCACTTAATTCATGTGCGAGAAGAAAAAAGGGCTCAACCGGGAATTGAACCCGGGTCACGTACATCTTCACCATCGGAGTGGTGGGGAAAACCCGAAGCACGTATCATGCTACTAGACCATTGAGCCTACTTATATAATGTAAGAAAAGGGACTACTCGTGAAATTTCCTCCCCGTTTGGTTGCCCGGTTCGCCCATGTACGTTCTCTCGCACCTCCCTGCCTGAAAAGATATAACGCTCGCCCCTTGCTAGCCAGCCGTCAGGCTCGAGACGAACCTCCATCAATTCATTGGCTGTACGCACGAGTGCGTCTGACTACGTTGGTGCATGTGCACGACTGTATGGGGATCCTCATCAGCCTTTTCCATCAGGGTACACCGGGATCCGGTGTCGAATTTGCATGTGCAGTACAGAGAGTGATGTTACGCATTGGTAAGTATGAACATGGACTACTGGGGCATCATTCGTCTGGCTGTGATGGGTCAACCATCTTCAAAAATACATGCAAAGTTCACCCTCAAAATACCACCAAACATATCAAGTCGAACACACATTCTGAGATGTCCCTGTCTCCCTAGTCATCCATAACGTGACCTGCCAGTGCATCAGCAAGATGTCCACTCTCTGTGGATGTCTTAGAGTACCTCTAATGTTTGTCACAGACACCAACATTCCAGCACATTACTTACATACATAAAATTACTTATGGCAACTCATAGTGCCTGTGTTGGATATTCAGACATACAGTGTGTGGTTGTACAGCCACCTGATTATATAAGCATAAAGCATACTTGGACCTTTGGCAGTTTAGTTATTTTTCTTTAGTAACTACTATCATTTCTACAGGTACAGTACTTTACTCATCATCATTACTTGCTTTTAATACAGTGACTACTACCATTTCTACAGCTCTACTGAGTCTTTTCTACAGCCTGTACATAAGTAACAAACCAAGTAAAATCAATTTTGCTACACTCTGTCTACACTTTTCTTATCACCACAGATGTTCCTACACTTCATCTATGCTTTTGGTAATCAAAAATGTGCCACATTTGCTACACTCTGCTTACACAACACCTGTCCACACTGTTTGCTACACTTTGTCTACACTTTTCTTACACAATGAACATCTATACTTTTGGTAATCAAAATACCACATTTGCACCTACACAGCATTGTCCATGCTGTTTGTTACACTTTGTCTACACTTTTCTTACACAAGTGTTCCCACACTTCATCTACACTTTTGATAATCAAAAATGCACCACATTCACTACACTCTGCTTACACAACATTGTCCAAGCTGTTTGTTACACTTTGTCTACACTTTTTCTTACACAACAAATGTTCCCACACTTTATCTATACTTTTGGTAATCAAAAATGCACCACATTTGCTACACTTTGCTTACACAATATTGTTCAAGCTGTTTGTTACTACACTTTTTCTTACACAACAAATGTTCCTACACTTCATCTATACTTTTGGTAATCAAAAATGCACCACATTCACTACACTTTGCCTACACAACATTGTCCACACTGTTTGCTTTGCTTGTTTTATCTAACTGCAATTTGATGTAAACTAGTGACTACTCTCATGATGCTTATTCCTTTTCAAAGGTACCCAAAGGATAGCTCTCCACTCCACTCCACTTTCTTTCTCTTTGGCCACTACATCCTCTTTTCTCTCAACTCTATCTTAAATTTCTTTCTCTTCTTCTCTCTTTGCTATCTTTCTTCCTGAAAGTCCTTTTCAAAGACCTTCAAGAGAATCTAGCTGCTATTCCTCCTTTTAGCCTCCTTTCCAAGGATTATGAAAAGAAATCTAGCATCATTCCTTCAAGGTTGAAGAAATGGTCAGTTGCCTCCTTTGACACTTTATACTCAATTTACATGTCAAATGTACAATAACTCTCTTCTAGTCCTCCATAGTCCAATGCTGGTGCTTGAGAGCAAAGTCTAATCTTCTCTTTTTATGGCCAAGAGAGAGAAGTTTTTTTTTCTTTACCACAGCCTTCAATAAGGCCTTCTTGAGTATATTTCTCACTGTTTGTGGGCAGATAGGAGTGGAGATGATGGAATTTATGAAATGAGTAGCCTGAACTGCACTTTTGGCCTTGTTAGAGAGAATTTGCTGAACTATAGCACATTTACTGGTAGCAAAAAGCTTGAAAGAATGACCACTAGGAGTTTTCTTTGTTTGATTGGTCCTTTTGAAGGACTCTAGACACTATGGACTTCCATAGGCCAGTTTGGAAGGCAATTTGCCTATAGGAGATATCAAGAGAAGTGTCATGGGCATGACAACCCCGACGTTACTCCGCCTTTATTCCGACATATTACTCCGCTCTCTTACCTTTTCATTGTTAAGTTTACTCCGCTCTCATTTACTCCGCTCCGACCTAGCCTTACGTTCT